>CM041781.1:246711967-246911335 GCA_023374045.1 Limonium bicolor | reverse complement strand
TAAGTCAAAGAACTTAGTTAGTACATCCAAGCCACTTGAATTACTTCACATGGACTTATGTGGACCCATGAGAATCAAAAGTTTTGGAGGAAATTGGTATGTGTTTGTAATTGTTGATGATTACTCACGGTTCATTTGGACACTCTTTATTACTTCAAAATATAAAGTCTTTGAGAAATTTCAAGCCTTTGCAGGAAAAGTCCAAGTACAACTCAACCTCAAGATCAAAACTCTTCAGTCTGACCATGGGTAGGAGTTTGAGAATCAACAATTCATGTATATGTGTAAACAACATGGGATTAGTCACACATATTCAGCACCAAGAACACCTCAACAAAACGGGGTAGTTGAGCGTAATGACAGAACACTACAAGAGATAGCCAGGGCCATGCTATTGGGGAGCAGTGTTCCTCAAGTCTTTCAGGCAGAAGCAGTGGCAACTGCATGCTACATCACAAATAGAACGCTCATACGACCTATCCTCAACAAAACTCCCTATGAGTCAATCAAGGGAAGAAAACCAAACTTAAGTCACTTCAGGACCTTCGGTTGCAAATGTTATGTCCATAACAATGAAAAGAGTCCCTTGGAAAAATTGATGCCAGAAGTGATGTGGTCATCTTTCTTGGATACTTTGAAAGAAACGGAAACAAAAATCGGAAACCCCTGTGGGTAAACATACACAACTGAATCCATCTACCACCTACCTCACACCCGAAGCAATGCAATCTCAGCGGTCTTTACACAACGCCCTCCTTGAATCTCCACTCAAAAGAAGAACACTCCAACAATTGGAAGAAGACCGGAACGGGAAATGAAGCAAAGATAGGAACAACGACGCCTACCACACCCAAAATCCCAAACCAGGGATCAGCCGAATTCAACCACGCACACCATATTGGAACACTTCAATGGTTGAATTATAGAGAGGAGAAGATGAAGAAGATACGAAGTAAAGGGAGGTTACCTCTGGACAACAAAGCGGGAGAAGAATGAACAGGAATTAGAAATGGGGAAGGAGGAATGAAAGAACGTGAAATAATATAGGAGAAGGAAGAGTTAGGAATAATAAGAAACAAAATTAATTTCTTAATTCCTTAATTAATAACAAAACACAAAAGGACATCATTAGCCCTCATTTCTCTAGCTAACTTATTAACAATAGGAGAATGTCATAATCATACTAATATAAGATTGAAATTAATATGAACTCCCTTTACCTGGTTTGGCTGTTGCCACTGGAAGTCCATGTTCGGAAGGATGTTGTAATACCCCAACCCGAAATCCAATAAACTGAACGGCGATCACTCCCGAATAAAATACAACTGCAGCGGAAATAAATACAACAACCGGGCGGTATTACAATGCCGTTGGCCACCCTTGTGACCAACAAGGCTAAGTCCAAATACAATCCTCAAATGTCACGGTCTGGAATACAGATACAACCCGAGATACTAGGAATCAAACTCAAAGTACAATACTGAAATAAAACAAATAACTAATAGTAGACTCCCAAAGCTTGGTCTACCCCACCTACACTCAGTGTGGTGAACTTCTCAACTTCAGGTACCTGAAAAATGGGGGTGCCCCCAAAGGGGCTCAGCAAACAATGCTGGTATGGAAAACGTGCAGCCCATCGTCTACCGGGCCACACCAACTACTTTGTCGAATACATGCAGTTCATTTTATAAAGCTGTAAACAAGCATAGTCTGATAATAACAAGTATCCATACAAGGACAATAATGTCACATAGAACAAGACACAGAAGGTCGAGTTAGCTGAACTGAAATTCTTTACTGATAGTCGGTCCACACAATGGGACTGACGTTATAACTGAATATCTGAAATAGTGGAGGTATAGTGACCTCGTTATAAAGAAAGGTTGGGTATAAAAACCCCAGGAGATGACGTAGTCAAACCCTGAACTGAATGGCGTGGGAAATAAGAACCCACTAGAGGAATAAAGTCTTCCTCGAACTGAAGGGCATTTGAATCCCGGAAGGAATAAAGTCTTCCTCCCAACTGAATGTTCCGTCGCGACGTAGTAGGAGACGACCTGAGACAGGTACAACTCCCGTAGCATGCATGGCCAGATCCAACTGGGCTCCTCAATCTCGAAGTATAATTGTTAAGTGTCATATAAAGACGTTAAACAAGAACACAATGTGTATTGTCAATTATCACGTTTAGGATAATGACGTTGTTATAAAGTGAAGTTAGTGAGAGACTTGAGTACAAGTCCTCGGTATACTGAAACGCAGGTATTTAATCCACTGGTATAGTAGTGTTGTATGCGTGGGACATACACGTTGTAGTCAGCAACAATCACGCACATAAAATAATACCACAGTGTGCAAGAGTAAAACAACAGTTTACATTAATTATCTTGGTCGTTATTTCAAACAACAGATAGCACACAAGCCAGTGTAATCCGTTAGAAAACAGGTTGCAAGAATCCCATACCGTTCACCGTAGACTGTACTTGTAAATTCCCGGTCAACGTCTGGTCAAACAAAGTCCTAGAATAGGATTAACTGAGAGGGTTAATTTATGTTACCCTTATATAATGATCTATTGATCTTTTAACAAATCTCGTATTTGTTATTTCATGTGAGGTTTATTTCTTTTAATTACCTCATGATTTATGTATAACTTTGTTATTCCTTTTGATTTATTTATAAATCCTTTAATGTACATAATGTATTTATATTTTCATGTACTATATTTGTTTATTAATTGTCTAGTGATAAAACTTATAATTCTTAACTATATTTATATGTCATACAGACATAAAATTCTTATAGTTTCTATTATTCTTCTTTTAACCATAAATAATATTTATTGGTTACCTTTAGATTCCTTATAACTATATAAGCCATAGTTCTAATTCCATAATTCCTTTAATCAAAATTCTTTCTTCTAAATCCTCCAAATATCCATATAGGACCTATATTTATTTAAATCTAAATTCTTAAACTTATATTTCGGTTATTTACAAAACAACCACATTAATTCATAAACTTTACATTTAAATTCTAATCTTTATATAACATAATTTTAATTCCTTATTCAATTAAATTACAAAACTACCACTAATATTTTGGACATAACTTATAAATATTATAACTTTCAAATTACATCTTAGCCCCTCAAAATCTCGGCATATATTATACTTCTTATATTGCAATCTAACCACAAAATCTTATAATCTTTACATAAGTCTTATAAACTATAGTTTTAATTTTAATTCTCCATAAATGC
Organism: Limonium bicolor; assembly: GCA_023374045.1. Classification (NCBI taxonomy): domain Eukaryota; kingdom Viridiplantae; phylum Streptophyta; class Magnoliopsida; order Caryophyllales; family Plumbaginaceae; genus Limonium; species Limonium bicolor. Next base: position 246,908,073 of record CM041781.1, on the reverse strand, counting down.
TGAATATAATATATAAATTCTTAAATTACCAAACTAACCCAAAACAATTCGCGGGTCATTGAACTTTCCATTAATTACATTTTCACCCCAAAACTTATAATATACTTAATAACTTATAAACTATAGTTTAAATATTTAATTCTTCTAAAATTCGAAAGCGAACTAATAATTCCTTAATTATGAATTCGCCCCATTTATATTCTAAACTTTCATAACAACTTTTATAAATTACATAATAGCCCAAAACTTTATAAAAGTTATTTTAAACTTGTTTAAATTATCTAAAATTCATAAACTTAATTCCTAACCTTATATTATATATAATTACACTAATACCCCTTTAGCTCTCGGTTTTTATACTAAACACTAAACTTTGTAAAAATTATAATTAAGCCACATAACTTAATTAATTAGTCATTTAGACACTAATAGAATATTTTTAACTCACCAAACTTTATGATGTAAATTTATATACCTAAGTAGTCATTAAAACTATTTCAATTAGTAATTCGGCCATATTTATGACCATATGTATATAAAAGTGGATTTATATGTCTAATAATTATAAATAAATTCATAGGAGTCATATAACTCATGTATAAATTATTGTAATGTCTTATATTTATTCAGCTCAAAATAAGCATTTTTGCCAAGACTTTCGGCCTAATTTATTTGTAACATAAATGAATTTTGTGACACAAAAATGTGTCTTAAGGTAAATATTTTCTATATATGTTATAGTTTATATTTTTGGCATATAAAACCATATAGTTTCGGTATTAATAACCTAGGAGGTGTACATAATTTTTGTACAATTTTTAGAAGCTTAACAAAGCTTATAACATAAAGATTTACTTAGTAAACTTACTTCTTAACAAAGGTGGTTAAGTGCTTGAACTTCTTCTTGAATCTCCAAGCTTTCTCCTAGGTAAACTTGATGCTCCTCTTCGGTTTTATGCAAGAGGTGAAGGTGTTTAGGAGTTAGATCTTCAACAAAGATCTTAAGTAGATTTAAGTAGTTTTACAAGACTTTACCTTAGACTTTTCTCCTTATAATTTCGGCACTCCTAAGGTAGATGAAGAACAAGTTTTCCTTCATCAAAATGAAGAAAAAAGAGACTTAGAAGAGGTAGAACTTGGTTACACACAAAAATGTGTTTTAAGGATTTCAAGCTTTAAAACCTACCTTAAGATAACCTTGAGATGCTCCTTGGTTTAATGTTGGTTTGGACAATCCCTTGGAGAACTAAATGTGGCCGAACCACCTTGATATGCTAGGAAGAGTTTTGCTTCAAGACTTGCCAAGAAATGCTAGGAAATTACCTTAAGATGAAGATAGAAGTTAAAACTCCATTAATGGACTTAAGAGCTTCAAAGGAAGAAGATGAAGCTAGAAGAGAGAGGAGGGAGCCTTACCAAACCGTGGAGGAAATGTGCAAGGAGGGAAATGAGACCTAGCTCACGTAAATGAAAGAAGCAAATTGGAATTGATTTTGTTTTGTCAATTTTTAATGTCAAATGACTTACTTTTCCTTGTTTATTACATGTTGATTGGCTCAATAAATGACCTCTTTCCAGCTTGAAAACCGGCCATGAGGAGTGTGACAAGGCAAGAGCATGTGGAAGAAATTGTGAACTAGAAGACAAGGAAATTTAGGTAAGGTATCTTCTTTTGATTTTTCTAAGTTTGTGTTGTCTTCTTCCTCCCTTGTAGAGTCACGAATTCAAGGGTCAAATGGGGTGTCTTAATTGACATTGAAGAGCCAAGGACAAGCATGTTAGGTCACATGGAAAAGAAGGAATCTAGAAAAGTGAATTCTAGATCCACTTTTTACTTTTTCTCATTTGTTTTTGTTCTAGCTCACATGGCCTTATTCCATGGCCTAATTTCGACAGCTTGCTGGTCAAATGAGACCTACATACTTAGACATTAAGTAATATAACACATGGGAAGGTGAGTCACCATGTTCTATGCTTTTTATAAATTTTTAATGCAATTTTTATACTAGTTTTTGCCCTTAAAATCGGCCCCTATAGAGAGCCTTGTTGACTAGTCACACCAACTTATTTAGAAGGTCATTTTAACCCCATTTAAGATTACCAATTCGTGGCATGTCAAAAACTACAAGGTAATTGCGTAAAACGCATTTTCGTGACACCCGAAGGTGTGTTTTTGTGCTCTAAGGAAATTTTGGGAAACCAATTGTTCTTATGAGTTCCAAGTGTTTGTAAACACTTATTATAGTAAATAAACATATACTAAGATGTTACATTGAGTTATATGGGGTTATATCAACCCGTGACATAATTTACGGGCCATCGGGACACTCCCGGGCCAAAAAGGAGCGCTAAGAAATCCTCCTTTGGTTTTTGCTGAATTTTGAGAAACCACTTCGTGGGTTCTCTTTAGAATGATAAATAATGATGTTAGGAACTCTAGGAATTAATTTTATAGGAGTTCGTGCCACCTCGGCACTCCTCCGGACTTTTCGTGCTTTAAGGAGCGGGTGTGAGCACTCCCGAGCATTTTGCGTATTTGACTGAATATAGCTTAGGGAATATATTTGTATATTCATATAATAATTGTATGACCATTTAGTTTGAATATTAGAGGGTCATACAAGGTCATGTTTGACCATATGCTTCTAAGGCGTTTTAGCGTTTATGGTGAAACGACTGTTTTTACGTAACGTTTTCATGCATGGGTTTGCATGCGTACGTGAAATGATTTATATTTGGATTATATTCCAATAAATAATGATTAAATAATATTATTTAGATTTGGGGTATTTCAATCTACCCCCCTTAAAAAGGACTTCGCCCCGAAGTCTCATATTTAAAGTATAAGGTTGTGGGGGAATCAAGTTCCACTAAGTATCCACAACTCAATCTAATTTTTAGGGATCAAGTCCCAAGTCTCTATATCCCTAAGTTCATAGTGTATATCAAGTACAACAGAAATACTTGGAATGTCATAACATATACTTGCAGTGTAAGCAAGGTAGTGAACACAATCACTTTTCATTTCAAATGGTGCAACGTAGTGCATATAATATTTCCATTGTAGTGTAATGAAGTACACACAATCAAGTAGAAGTACAAGGTACATTCAAACACAGTGTTACAAAAACACATACAAGACAAGGTGTCACTGAAATGCACAAAGTGCAACAACTGAAATGCACAAAAGTGCAACAACTGAAATGCACAAAAGTGCAACAACTGAAATGCACAAAAGCAACAAATGCAATGCACAAAGGTGCAACAAAGTGCACACTAAACTCAAAAATGAAAAAGGCTCTACCCCCCAAAAAGAAGGGGTACGCCCCCGTACCCTAGACTAAAGTGCCTAGTCGGTAAATAATGAGGGAAACTTCGCTCGCATATCAGCTTCGAGTTCCCATGTGGCCTCTTCCACATCGTGGTTCGACCAAAGAACCTTCACGAGGCTCACAGACTTGTTTCGAGTCTCTCGTGTCTTCCTATCTAAGATTCTTTGCGGTGTTTCCACATACCGCATTGTTGGTTCTAAAGAGAGTGTCTCTGGTTGTAGAACATGAGAAGGATGAGGCATGTATTTCTTAAGCTGAGACACGTGAAAAACATTGTGTACTTTGCCCAACTCGGCTGGCAAATCAAGTCGATATGCCACTAGGCCCACCCGCTCTATGATAGCGTAGGGTCCTACAAATTTCGGGCTTAGCTTGCCCTTCTGACCAAATCTGAATACACCCTTCATGGGTGAAACTCGTAGAAATACCTGGTCGCCAACTGCGAACTCAAGGTCTCGTCGCCTCTCATCAGCATATGATTTCTGTCTGTCCTGTGCTGCTTTCATATTGTTTCTGATCTGCTGAACTTCTGCCTGGACTTGCTCCAAGTACTCAGGCCCAATGATGACGGTCTCACTAGACTCGTCCCAGCACAAAGGTGTGCGGCATGGTCTGCCATATAAAGCCTGAAAAGGTGACATCTGTATAGAGGCGTGATAGCTGTTATTGTAAGCAAACTCGATGAGATGTAATCTATCTATCCAGCTGCCCTGAAAGTCCAAGGCACATGCTCGTAGCATGTCCTCTAAGGTCTGAATAGTCCTCTCTGACTGACCATCTGTCTGAGGATGAAATGCTGTGCTAAGCTTAATTCAGTGCCAAGTGCCTCGCGAGTAGCTCGCCAGTATCGTGAGAGAAATCTAGTGTCTCGATCTGAAACAATAGTCTTAGGTACTCCATGATGTCTGATAATCTCTGTCTCAAATAGCTCTGCTAACTTAGGCACTTTCCAAGTGTCTTTCATCGGAATAAACCTAGCAACCTTAGTCAGTCGATCAACAACAACCCAAATCATATTAATCCTCCTCTCGTAGGTGGTAGTCCCACCACGAAGTCCATAGAAATGTCATAAAACTTCCACTCTGGAACTGGCATAGACTGTACCATACCTCCTGGTCGTCTATGTTCGAATTTCACTTTCTGACAAGTGAGACATCGAATCACATACTCTGTCACGTCGCCCTTCATACCACTCCACCAGAAATACCTCTTTAGATCTTTGTACATCTTAGAAGCTCCTGGATGGACAGATGTGGTAGAAGTGTGGGACTCTCGAAGAATATGCTCCTTAATATCTGTGCTGTCTCTGGGAATACACAATCTCCCTTCAATCTGATGAGTCCATCATCATGTAACTGGAACTCATACTTCCCACCTTCAAATGTACCGTCAGACAACTTCTGACTGATCTCCATCATTCGCTGATCACTCTGCTGTGCTCTACGTATGTCGTCCATAAGACTCGAGCTAGCCACAATGGCATTTAGGGAATGTGCTCGTCGACTCAGTGCGTCTGCTACAACATTAGCTTTCCCTTCCTTGTACTGCAAATCAATATCATAGTCCTTAAGAAATTCAACCCATCTTCTTTGTCTCATGTTTAACTCCTTTTGGGTGAATACATACTTCAAACTCTTGTGATCCGAATATACGGTCATCTGGACACCATACAGGTAGTGGCGCCAGATCTTCAAAGCAAAAACAATAGCTCCAAGCTCCAAGTCATGTGTGGGATAGTTTTCCTCATGTTTCTTCAACTGTCGGGAAGCGTAGGCGACTACCTTCCCATTCTGCATGAGTACACACCCTAATCCCCTACCTGATGCATCACAGTAAACTTCATAACCCTCTGTGCCTTCAGGTATAGTCAAAACTGGTGCTGATGTCAAGGCATTCTTCAGAAGCTCGAATGAGGTCTCACATTCAGTAGTCCATGTGAAAGGTGCATCCTTCTTCATTAAGCTGGTCATAGGTTTGGCTATTTTGGAGAAGTCTCTGACAAACCTTCTGTAGTAACCTGCTAACCAAGGAAACTCCTGATGTCCGTAACTGTCTTTGGCCTAGGCCAAGTGCGAACTGCTTCTATCTTTGCTGGATCACTGCGATACCAGCATCTGAGATAACATGTCCTAAAAAGGAAACTCTGTCCAACCAAAACTCACATTTGGAGAACTTAGCATAAAGCTGGTTCTCCCTTAGATCTCAAGTACATGTCGGAGGTGACTCTCATGCTCTTCTTAGACTTTGAGTAATTAGGATGTCATCGATGAATACAACCACGGTCTTATCCAACTGCTCTCTGAATAATCTGTTCATCAAATCCATGAAGACTGCAGGTGCATTTGACAAGCCAAAAGGCATAACCGTAAACTCGTAGTGGCCATACCGTGTTCTGAATGCTGTCTTTTCTATGTCTTGCTCCCTGATGGGTATCTGATGGTAGCCTGATCTCAAATCGATCTTCGAAAACACTTTTGCTCCTCTCAACTGATCAAAAAATCATCAATCCGTGGTAGGGTATTCTTCACCGATACTGCATTAAGCTCTCTGTAATCAATACACAAACGAAGGCTTCCATCCTTCTTCTTCACAAAAGACTGGTGCTCCCCAAGGAGATACGCTAGGTCGTATGTATCCCTTGTCCAATAAATCTTTCACTGCTCCTTCAGCTCAGCCATCTCTGCTGGTGCCATACGGTACGGTGCCTTAGCTATGGGACCGGTACCTGGTAGTAATTCGATGGAGAACTCTACCTCTCTGGATGGCGGTAAGCCTGGAAGTTCCTTTGGAAAAATATCTGGAAAATCCGACACCACTGGCATAGCTGGATCAAAATCAGGGTCATGCTCTACATTCTGAACATAACATAGATACCTCCTTCTGCTTCCTGACGTGCTTGTACATGGACATAGCAGATATAACTTTTATCGATGGCGCCTAGGGCTCTGACGGTAAGATACTGTCACTCCTGATGGGCTCTTAAGCAACAGTCTGCGCTCTGCACAAAGAATGCGGCCTCTGTGCCGCCCCAGCCAGTCCATCCCGGCTATAACATCGAATCCTAGACCTCTGAACTCAATAAGGTCAATAGGAAATTCCTCCTCCTTAATACTGATAGTGGCTCCTCTATAAAGACGAGTGCAACTGATCTTCTCCTTAGACGGGAGTGCCACCTTAAAATCAGGTAACTCTACTGCGTCTAGCCCCAACTTCCCCGCAAGCGTAGGCGAAACGAAAGTATGTGAGGCTCCGGAGTCGAACAGTACTAATGCATCCACTCCATTAACCGGAAAGGTACCAGTGAGGATCGCGCCGCCCTTGCTGGCCTCCTCCTCAGTAAGTATACTTAAGGCACCTTCCGTCTCCTTAGCACAACCTAATAACAGAATCTGAGTAAGTACTTTGGTATATGATGGGGTCTAAAGACATTCACTTTCATGACAATAATGCTTCACTGATGATATGATCTCCTTTCGGATGTCCAAAACAAATTACAACACTAATACTTTCTAAAAGTCAAACTTAATCTTCCTGGTCTCATGTGAGTGGTGTTTATCACTGTCGAAGGTGCTGTGTTTAGCTTAACCCTCTTAATTCCATGGTATAGCAACCTTGACTTTCCACCCATTATTAAAACATCTCCTGAACTCAATATAATTTTCTTTGCAAGGTCCACACGCTTCTGCTCGCAATAAAGGAACTCTGCGTCATCTCCAATAGACAAAGATAATACTGGTATCCCCTGTTCAAGGGACCCTTTTGTTTCATCATTGTCCTGGTGTAGCCCTAAACGGCCTCCTTCTTCATAGAAGTTGATGATACATAGATCAGCCCTTAAGTTGGGAACTGGATCTTCTTCCATCTGCTGAGCGGTAGTAACTGCTTGTTCCACAATTTGTAAAAATTCTTCTGGGATTTTTGGCACTTGTGCTCCATCTCCATTTCTTGTATCTTGGTAGGTCTTTGAGTAAGGATTCCAATCCTTTCCTAAGCACATCATTTTCAGCTTCATTTTTGATCCTCCTGGAAATTCTGGAGTGTAGAACCCTCCTGGTCCTGCTCCCAATTCTTGACATCTTCTGATGATTGCAATTTGTGTCTCCGGTGTTAGGTATCCTTTGAGTAGTATCAAACCTGGTTGGATAACCTTACATTGTTCGTTTCTGGTTCTTGTATTTTGATAATGTTTTCTTCCAGGGAGGGCGGTGAGGGGATAGGAAAGCATATCTTATAGCTTCCTACGTGGTTTTCAAATTTTTCTAGTGAGTCTTACTAATTCTTTCCCTATTTACCTGCAAACTGGTGGGGATGATTGGTCCCATCCCAAACTGAAGTCGAGGGCTCAGTCCCCCGTAGAATCGGTCGACCAACACCTGGTCCGAGTATCCTATGCCGGGTAGTAGTCGGAGTAGTGAAGTAAACTTAGCATAATACTCATCAACGGTCATCTTTCCCGTCTGCTCCAATGCATCAAACTCCCTAGTCTTCACCATCCTGGTGTGGGCCGGGTAGTATTTGCCCTAAGTAGTGCAGTGTAATGTCCCCAAGTAAAAGCTGGGTCATCCAGGTGGTCGGCTTTCACCATGTTCCACCAATCTCTAGCTGCATCCTTCAGATAAAAGGCAGCAAGTCTTACTTTTTCCCTAGCTGGGACTGCAAGCGTCTCGAACGCTGTCTCCATCTCCATGATGTAGGTCTCCAAGTGAGTAGGGTCAGTCTGCCCCTTGAATGCAGTTGGCCTTAGATCAGCCAAACTCTTCACCCAATCTCTCTCTCTGGGTGGTGGTGGTGGAGGTAGCTGCTGCTGCTGTCCAACCCCGCCTGTGCGAATGCCTGAGCAATTAAGGTGGCAATGTCGCCAGCCTGACGGATGGCTCCTCATCGGCCTGTCCACGTCGTCCTCCTCTTCCTGACATCTGCAGGATGTTGAGGTATATTAGACACTGAGGTCACTATCTTGGTCTTGGATAGTAGTCTAAGTAAAACTAACTTAAACTCCTTTCAATACTATCTCCAACCCTTAACCTAAGGTATTAGATATCCTAATCTCGGTGTATCCTTGTATCCAGAGCGTAACTACGCTCTGATACCATTTTTGTAATACCCCAACCCGAAATCCAATAAACTGAACGGCGATCACTCCCGAATAAAATACAACTGCAGCGGAAATAAATACAACAACCGGGCGGTATTACAATGCCGTTGGCCACCCTTGTGACCAACAAGGCTAAGTCCAAGTACAATCCTCCAATGTCACGGTCTGGAATACAGATACAACCCGAGATACTAGGAATCAAACTCAAAAGTACAATACTGAAATAAAACAAATAACTAATAGTAGACTCCCAAAGCTTGGTCTACCCCACCTACACTCAGTGTAGTGAACTTCTCAATCTTCAGGTACCTGAAAAATGGGGGTGCCCCCAAAGGGGCTCAGCAAACAATGCTGGTATGGAAAACGTGCAGCCCATCGTCTACCGGGCCACACCAACTACTTTGTCGAATACATGCAGTTCATTTTTATAAAGCTGTAAACAAGCATAGTCTGATAATAACAAGTATCCATACAAGGACAATAATGTCACATAGAACAAGACACAGAAGGTCGAGTTAGCTGAACTGAAATTCTTTACTGATAGTCGGTCCACACAATGGGACTGACAGTTATAACTGAATATCTGAAATAGTGGAGGTATAGTGACCTCGTTAAAGAAAGGTTGGGTATAAAAACCCAGGAGATGACGTAGTCAAACCCTGAACTGAATGGCGTGGGAAATAAGAACCCACTAGAGGAATAAAGTCTTCCTCGACGAAGGGCATTTGAATCCCGGAAGGATAAAGTCTTCCTCCCAACTGAATGTTCCGTCGCGACGTAGTAGGAGACGACCTGAGACAGGTACAACTCGTAGCTGCATGGCCAGATCCAACTGGGCTCCTCAATCTCGAAGTATATAATTGTTAAGTGTCATATAAAGACGTTAAACAAGAACACAATGTGTATTGTCAATTATCACGTTTAGGATAATGACGTATGTTATAAAGTGAAGTTAGTGAGAGACTTGAGTACAAGTCCTCGGTATACTGAAACGCAGGTATTTAATCCACTGGTATAGTAGTGTTTGTATGCGTGGGACATACACGTTGTAGTCAGCAACAATCACGCACATAAAATAATACCACAGTGTGCAAGAGTAAAACAACAGTTTACATTAATTATCTTGGTCGTTATTTCAAACAACAGATAGCACACAAGCCAGTGTAATCCGTTAGAAAACAGGTTGCAAGAATCCCATACCGTTCACCGTAGACTGTACTTGTAAATTCCCGGTCAACGTCTGGTCAAACAAAGTCCTAGAATAGGATTAACTGAGAGGGTTAATTTATGTTACCCTTATATAATGATTCTTTGATCTTTTAACAAATCTCGTATTTGTTATTTCATGTGAGGTTTATTTCTTTTAATTACCTCATGATTTATGTATAACTGTTTGTTATTCCTTTTTGATTTATTTATAAATCCTTTAATGTACATATATGTATTTATATTTCATGTACTATATTTGTTGTTTATTAATTGTCTAGGTGATATAACAACTTAATTCTTGACTATATTTATATGTCATACATGGACATAAAATTCTTATAGTTTCTATTATTCTTCTTTAACCATAAATAATATTATTGGTTACCTTTAGATTCCTTATAACTATAAGCCATAGTTCTAATTCCATAATTCCTTTAATCAAAATTCTTTCTTCTAAATCCTCCAAATATCCATATAGGACCTATATTTATTTAAATCTAAATTCTTAAACTTATATTTCGGTTATTTACAAAACAACCACATTAATTCATAAACTTTACATTTAAATTCTAATCTCTTATAACATAATTTTAATTCCTTATTCAATTAAATTACAAAACTACCACTAATATTTTGGACATAACTTATAAATATTATAACTTTCGGAAATTACATCTTAGCCCCTCAAAATCTCGGCATTATATTTATTCTTATATTGCAATCTAACCACAAAATCTTATAATCTTTACAAAGTCTTATAAACTATAGTTTTAATTTTAATTCTCCATAAATGCTGAATATAAATATATAAATTCTTAAATTACCAAACTAACCCCAAAACAATTCGGCTTTGTCATTGAACTTTCCATTAATTACATTTTCACCCCAAAACTTAATAATATACTTAATAACTTATAAACTATAGTTTAAGTATTTAATTCTTCTAAAATTCAAAAGCGAACTAATAATTCCTTAATTATGAATTCGCCCCATTTATATTCTAAACTTTCATAACAACTTTTATAAATTACATAATAGCCCAAAACTTTATAAAAGTTATTTTAAACTTGTTTAAATTATCTAAAATCATTAAACTTAATTCCTAACCTTATTTATTATAATTACTAAATACCCCTTAGCTCGGTTTTTATACTAAACACTAAACTTTGTAAAAATATACTTAAGCCACATAACTTAATTAATTAGTCATTTAGACACTAATAGATATTTTTAACTCACCAAACTTTATGATGTAAATTTATATACCTAAGTAGGTTAAAACTATTCAATTAGGTAATTCGGCCATAATTTATTTATGACCATATGTATATAAAAGTGGATTTATATGTCTAATAATATAAATAAATTCATAGGAGTCATATAACTCATGTATAAATTATTGTAATGTCTTATATATTCTTAGCTCAAAATAAGCATTTTTGCCAAGACTTTCGGCCTAATTATTTGTAACATAAATAAATTTTGTGACACAAAAATGTGTCTTAAGGTAAATATTTTCTATATATGTTATAGTTATATTTTTGGCATATAAAACCATATAGTTTCGGTATTAATTAACCTAGGAGGTGTACATAATTTTTGTACAATTTTTAGAAGCTTAACAAAGCTTATAACATAAGGATTTACTTAGTAAACTTACTTCTTAACAAAGGTGGTTAAGTGCTTGAACTTCTTCTTGAATCTCCAAGCTTTCTCCTAGGTAAACTTGATGCTCCTCTTCGGTTTTATGCAAGAGGTGAAGGTGTTTAGGAGTTAGATCTGAATAAAGATCTTAAGTAGATTTGGAAGTTTTACAAGACTTTACCTTAGACTTTCTCCTTATAATTTCGGCACTCCTAAGGTAGATGAAGAACAAGTTTTCCTTCATCAAAATGAAGAAGAAAAGAGACTTAGAAGAGGTAGAACTTGGTTACACACAAAAATGTGCTTTAAGGATTTCAAGCTTTAAAACCTACCTTAAGATAACCTTGAGATGCTCCTTGGTTTAATGTTGGTTTGGACAATCCCTTGGAGAACTAAATGTGGCCGAACCACCTTGTTATGCTAGGAAGAGTTTTGCTTCAAGACTTGCCAAGAAATGCTAGGAATTACCTTAAGATGAAGATAGAAGTTAAAACTCCATTAATGGACTTAAGAGCTTCAAAGGAAGAAGATGAAGCTAGAAGAGAGAGGAGGGAGCTTACCAAACCGTGGAGGAAAGTGCAAGGAGGGAAATGAGACCTAGCTCACGTAAATGAAAAGGAAATTGGAATTTGATTTTGTTTTGTCAATTTTTAATGTCAAATGACTTACTTTTCCTTTAGTTTATTACATGTTGATTGGCTCAATAAATGACCTCTTTCCAGCATAAAACCGGCCATGAGGAGTGTGACAAGGCAAGAGCAGTGGGAAGAAATAATGTGAACTAGAAGACAAGGAAATTTAGGTAAGGTATCTTCTTTTGATTTTTCTAATTTGTGTTGTCTTCTTCCTCCTTGTAGAGTCACGAATTCAAGGGTCAAATGGGGTGTCTAATTGACATTGAAGAGCCAAGGACAAGCATGTTAGGTCACATGGAAAAGAAGGAATCTAGAAAAGTGAATCTAGATCACTTTTTACTTTTCTCATTTGTTTTGTTCTAGCTCACATGGCCTTATTCCATGGCCTAATTTCGACAGCTTGCTGGTCAAATGAGACCTACATACTTAGACATTAAGTAATATAACACATGGGAAGGTGAGTCACCATGTTCTATGCTTTTTATAAATTTTTAATGCAATTTTTATACTAGTTTTTGCCCTTAAAATCGGCCCCTATAGAGAGCCTTGTTGACTAGTCACACCAACTTATTTAGAAGGTCATTTTAACCCATTTAAGATTACCAATTCGTGGCATGTCAAAAACTACAAGGTAATTGCGTAAAACGCATTTTCGTGACACCCGAAGGTGTGTTTTTGTGCTCTAAGGAAATTTTGGGAAACCAATTGTTCTTATGAGTTCCAAGTGTTTGTAAACACTTATTATAAAAAACATATACTAAGATGTTACATTGAGTTATATGGGGTTATATCAACCCGTGACATAATTTACGGGCCATCGGGACACTCCCGGGCCAAAAAGGAGCGCTAAGAAATCCTCCTTTGGTTTTTGCTGAATTTTGAGAAACCACTTCGTGGGTTCTCTTTAGAATGATAAATAATGATGTTAGGAACTCTAGGAATTAATTTTATAGGAGTTCGTGCCACCTCGGCACTCCTCCGGACTTTTCGTGCTTTAAGGAGCGGGTGTGAGCACTCCCGAGCATTTTGCGTATTTGACTGAATATAGCTTAGGGAATATATTTGTATATTCATATAATAATTGTATGACCATTTAGTTTGAATATTAGAGGGTCATACAAGGTCATGTTTGACCATATGCTTCTAAGGCGTTTTTTAGGTTTATGGTGAAACGACTGTTTTTACGTAACGTTTTCATGCATGGGTTTGCATGCGTACGTGAAATGATTTATATTTGGATTATATTCCAATAAATAATGATTAAATAATATTATTTAGATTTGGGGTATTTCAATCTACCCCCCTTAAAAAGGACTTCGCCCCGAAGTCTCATATTTAAAGTATAAGGTTGTGGGGGAATCAAGTTCCACTAAGTATCCACAACTCAATCTAATTTTTAGGGATCAAGTCCCAAGTCTCTATATCCCTAAGTTCATAGTGTATATCAAGTACAACAGAAATACTTGGAATGTCATAACATATACTTGCAGTGTAAGCAAGGTAGTGAACACAATCACTTTTCATTTCAAATGGTGCAACGTAGTGCATATAATATTTCCATTGTAGTGTAATGAGGTACACACAATCAAGTAGAAGTACAAGGTACATTCAAACACAGTGTTACACAAGAACACATACAAGACAAGGTGTCACTGAAATGCACAAAGTGCAACAACTGAAATGCACAAAAGTGCAACAACTGAAATGCACAAAAGTGCAACAACTGAAATGCACAAAAGCAACAAATGCAATGCACAGAGGTGCAACAAAGTGCACACTAAACTCAAAAATGAAAAAGGCTCTACCCCCAAAAAGAAGGGGTACGCCCCCGTACCCTAGACTAAAGTGCCTAGTCGGTAAATAATGAGGGAAACTTCGCTCGCATATCAGCTTCTAGTTCCCATGTGGCCTCTTCCACATCGTGGTTTGACCAAAGAACCTTCACGAGGCTCACAGACTTGTTTCGAGTCTCTCGTGTCTTCCTATCTAAGATTCTTTGCGGTGTTTCCACATACCGCATTGTTGGTTCTAAAGAGAGTGTCTCTGGTTGTAGAACATGAGAAGGATGAGGCATGTATTTCTTAAGCTGAGACACGTGAAAAACATTGTGTACTTTGCCCAACTCGGCTGGCAAATCAAGTCGATATGCCACTAGGCCCACCCGCTCTATGATAGCGTAGGGTCCTACAAATTTCGGGCTTAGCTTGCCCTTCTGACCAAATCTGAATACACCCTTCATGGGTGAAACTCGTAGAAATACCTGGTCGCCAACTGCGAACTCAAGGTCTCGTCGCCTCTCATCAGCATATGATTTCTGTCTGTCCTGTGCTGCTTTCATATTGTTTCTGATCTGCTGAACTTCTGCCTGGACTTGCTCCAAGTACTCAGGCCCAATGATGACGGTCTCACTAGACTCGTCCCAGCACAAAGGTGTGCGGCATGGTCTGCCATATAAAGCCTGAAAAGGTGACATCTGTATAGAGGCGTGATAGCTGTTATTGTAAGCAAACTCGATGAGATGTAATCTATCTATCCAGCTGCCCTGAAAGTCCAAGGCACATGCTCGTAGCATGTCCTCTAAGGTCTGAATAGTCCTCTCTGACTGACCATCTGTCTGAGGATGAAATGCTGTGCTAAGCTTTAATTCAGTGCCAAGTGCCTCGCGAGTAGCTCGCCAGTATCGTGAGAGAAATCTAGTATCTCGATCTGAAACAATAGTCTTAGGTACTCCATGATGTCTGATAATCTCTGTCTCAAATAGCTCTGCTAACTTAGGCACTTTCCAAGTGTCTTTCATCGGAATAAACCTAGCAACCTTAGTCAGTCGATCAACAACAACCCAAATCATATTTAATCCTCCTCTCGTAGGTGGTAGTCCCACCACGAAGTCCATAGAAATGTCATAAAACTTCCACTCTGGAACTGGCATAGACTGTACCATACCTCCTGGTCGTCTATGTTCGAATTTCACTTTCTGACAAGTGAGACATCGAATCACATACTCTGTCACGTCGCCCTTCATACCACTCCACCAGAAATACCTCTTTAGATCTTTGTACATCTTAGAAGCTCCTGGATGGACAGATGTGGTAGAAGTGTGGGACTCTCGAAGAATATGCTCCTTAATATCTGTGCTGTCTCTGGGAATACACAATCTCCCCTTCAATCTGATGAGTCCATCATCATGTAACTGGAACTCATACTTCCCACCTTCAAATGTACCGTCAGACAACTTCTGACTGATCTCCATCATTCGCTGATCACTCTGCTGTGCTCTACGTATGTCGTCCATAAGACTCGAGCTAGCCACAATGGCATTTAGGGAATGTGCTCGTCGACTCAGTGCGTCTGCTACAACATTAGCTTTCCCTTCCTTGTACTGCAAATCAATATCATAGTCCTTAAGAAATTCAACCCATCTTCTTTGTCTCATGTTTAACTCCTTTGGGTGAATACATACTTCAAACTCTTGTGATCCGAATATACGGTCATCTGGACACCATACAGGTAGTGGCGCCAGATCTTCAAAGCAAAAACAATAGCTCCAAGCTCCAAGTCATGTGTGGGATAGTTTTCCTCATGTTTCTTCAACTGTCGGGAAGCGTAGGCGACTACCTTCCCATTCTGCATGAGTACACACCCTAATCCCCTACCTGATGCATCACAGTAAACTTCATAACCCTCTGTGCCTTCAGGTATAGTCAAAACTGGTGCTGATGTCAAGGCATTCTTCAGAAGCTCGAATGAGGTCTCACATTCAGTAGTCCATGTGAAAGGTGCATCCTTCTTCATTAAGCTGGTCATAGGTTTGGCTATTTTGGAGAAGTCTCTGACAAACCTTCTGTAGTAACCTGCTAAACCAAGGAAACTCCTGATGTCCGTAACTGTCTTTGGCCTAGGCCAAGTGCGAACTGCTTCTATCTTTGCTGGATCACTGCGATCCCAGCATCTGAGATAACATGTCCTAAAAAGGAAACTCTGTCCAACCAAAACTCACATTTGGAGAACTTAGCATAAAGCTGGTTCTCCCTTAGATCTCAAGTACATGTCGGAGGTGACTCTCATGCTCTTCTAGACTTTGAGTAATTAGGATGTCATCGATGAATACAACCACGGTCTTATCCAACTGCTCTCTGAATAATCTGTTCATCAAATCCATGAAGACTGCAGGTGCATTTGACAAGCCAAAAGGCATAACCGTAAACTCGTAGTGGCCATACCGTGTTCTGAATGCTGTCTTTTCTATGTCTTGCTCCCTGATGGGTATCTGATGGTAGCCTGATCTCAAATCGATCTTCGAAAACACTTTTGCTCCTCTCAACTGAAAAAATCATCAATCCGTGGTAGTGGATATTTTCTTCACCGATACTGCATTAAGCTCCTGTAATCAATACACAAACGAAGGCTTCCATCCTTCTTCTTCAAAAAGGACTGGTGCTCCCCAAGGAGATACGCTAGGTCGTATGTATCCCTTGTCCAATAAATCTTTCAGCTCCTTCAGCTCAGCCATCTCTGCTGGTGCCATACGGTACGGTGCCTTAGCTATGGGACCGGTACCTGGTAGTAATTCGATGGAGAACTCTACCTCTCTGGATGGCGGTAAGCCTGGAAGTTCCTTTGGAAAAATATCTGGAAAATCCGACACCACTGGCATAGCTGGATCAAAATCAGGGTCATGCTCTACATTCTGAACATAACATAGATATACCTCCTTCTGCTTCCTGACGTGCTTGTACATGGACATAGCAGATATAACTTTTATCGATGGCGCCCTAGGGCTCTGACGGTAAGATACTGTCACTCCTGATGGGCTCTTAAGCAACAGTCTGCGCTCTGCACAAAGAATGCGGCCTCTGTGCCGCCCCAGCCAGTCCATCCCGGCTATAACATCGAATCCTAG
Organism: Limonium bicolor; assembly: GCA_023374045.1. NCBI lineage: Eukaryota > Viridiplantae > Streptophyta > Magnoliopsida > Caryophyllales > Plumbaginaceae > Limonium > Limonium bicolor. Next base: position 246,891,258 of record CM041781.1, on the reverse strand, counting down.
ACCTCTGAACTCAATAAGGTCAATAGGAAATTCCTCCTCCTTAATACTGATAGTGGCTCTATAAAGACGAGTGCAACTGATCTTCTCCTTAGACGGGAGTGCCACCTTAAAATCAGGTAACTCTACTGCGTCTAGCCCCAACTTCCCCGCAAGCGTAGGCGAAACGAAAGTATGTGAGGCTCCGGAGTCGAACAGTACTAATGCATCCACTCCATTAACCGGAAAGGTACCAGTGAGGATCGCGCCGCCCTTGCTGGCCTCCTCCTCAGTAAGTATACTTAAGGCACCTTCCGTCTCCTTAGCACAACCTAATAACAGAATCTGAGTAAGTACTTTGGTATATGATGGGGTCTAAAGACATTCACTTTCATGACAATAATGCTTCACTGATGATATGATCTCCTTTCGGATGTCCAAAACAAATTACAACACTAATACTTTCTAAAAGTCAAACTTAATCTTCCTGGTCTCATGTGAGTGGTGTTTATCACTGTCGAAGGTGCTGTGTTTAGCTTAACCCTCTTAATTCCATGGTATAGCAACCTTGACTTTCCACCCATTATTAAAACATCTCCTGAACTCAATATAATTTTCTTTGCAAGGTCCACACGCTTCTGCTCGCAATAAAGGAACTCTGCGTCATCTCCAATAGACAAAGATAATACTGGTATCCCCTGTTCAAGGGACCCTTTTGTTTCATCATTGTCCTGGTGTAGCCCTAAACGGCCTCCTTCTTCATAGAAGTTGATGATACATAGATCAGCCCTTAAGTTGGGAACTGGATCTTCTTCCATCTGCTGAGCGGTAGTAACTGCTTGTTCCACAATTTGTAAAAATTCTTCTGGGATTTTTGGCACTTGTGCTCCATCTCCATTTCTTGTATCTTGGTAGGTCTTTGAGTAAGGATTCCAATCCTTTCCTAAGCACATCATTTTCAGCTTCATTTTTGATCCTCCTGGAAATTCTGGAGTGTAGAACCCTCCTGGTCCTGCTCCCAATTCTTGACATCTTCTGATGATTGCAATTTGTGTCTCCGGTGTTAGGTATCCTTTGAGTAGTATCAAACCTGGTTGGATAACCTTACATTGTTCGTTTCCTGGTTCTTGTATTTTGATAATGTTTTCTTCCAGGGAGGGCGGTGAGGGGATAGGAAAGCATATCTTATAGCTTCCTACGTGGTTTTCAAATTTTTCTAGTGAGTCTTACTAATCTTTCCTATTTTACCTGCAAATGGTGGGGATGATGGTCCCATCCCAAACTGAAGTCGAGGGCTCAGTCCCCCGTAGAATCGGTCGACCAACACCTGGTCCGAGTATCCTATGCCGTTGGGGGGGTAGAGTCGGAGTAGTGAAGTAAACTTAGCATAATACTCATCAACGGTCATCTTTTCCGTCTGCTCCAATGCATCAAACTCCTAGTCTTCACCATCCTGGTGTGGGCGGGTTAGTATTTGCCCCTAAGTAGTGCAGTGTAATGTCCCCAAGAAAAGCTGGGTCATCCAGGTGGTCGGCTTTCACCATGTTCCACCACCTCTAGCTGCATCCTTCAGATAAAAGGCAGCAAGTCTTACTTTTTCCCTAGCTGGGACTGCAAGCGTCTCGACGCTGTCTCCATCTCCATGATGTAGGTCTCCAAGTGAGTAGGGTCAGTTGCCCCTTGAATGCAGTTGGCCTTAGATCAGCCAAACTCTTCACCCAATCTCTCTCTCTGGGTGGTGGTGGTGGAGGTAGCTGATGCTGCTGGTCCAACCCCCGCTGTGCGAATGCCTGAGCAATTAAGGTGGCAATGTCTGCAGCCTGACGGATGGCTCCTCATCGGCCTGTCCACGTCGTCCTCCTCTTCCTGACATCTGCAGGATGTTGAGGTATATTAGACACTGAGGGTCACTATCTGGTCTGGATAGTAGTCTAAGTAAAACTAACTAAACTCCTTTAAATACTATCTCTCAACCCTTAACCTAAGGTATAGATATCCTCCTAATCTCGGTGTATCCTGATCCAGAGCGTAACTACGCTCTGTGACCATTTTTGTAATACCCCAACCCGAAATCCAATAAACTGAACGGCGATCACTCCCGAATAAAATACAACTGCAGCGGAATAAATACAACAACCGGGCGGTATTACAATGCGTTGGCCACCCTTGTGACCAACAAGGCTAAGTCCAAGTACAATCCTCCAATGTCACGGTCTGAATACAGATACAACCCGAGATACTAGGAATCAAAATCAAAAAAGTACAATACTGAAATAAAAAAATAAATAATAGTAGACTCCAAAGCTTGGTCTACCCCACCTACACTCAGTGTAGTGAACTTCTCAATCTTCAGGTACCTGAAAAATGGGGGTGCCCCCAAAGGGGCTCAGCAAACAATGCTGGTATGGACAAACGTCAGCCCCTCGTCTACCGGGCCACACCAACTACTTTGTCGATACATGCTGCAGTTCATTTTATAAGCTGTAAACAAGCATAGTCTGATAATAACAAGTACCATACAAGGACAATAATGCACATAGAACAGAACAGAAGGTCGAGTTAGCTGAACTTGAAATTCTTTACTGATAGTCGGTCCACACAATGGGACTGACAGTTATAAGGATATCTGAAATAGTGGAGGTATATTGACCTCGTTATAAAGAAAAGGTTGGTATCAAAACCCCACGAGATGACGTATCAAACCCTGAACGAATGGCGTGGGAAATAAGAACCCCACTAGAGGAATAAAGTCTTCCTCGAACTGAAGGGCATTTGAATCCCGGAAGGAATAAAGTCTTCCTCCCAACTGAATTTCCGTCGCGACGTAGTAGGAGACGACCTGAGACAGGTACAACTCCCGTAGCATGCATGGCCAATCCAACTGGGCTCCTCAATCTCGAAGTATATACTGTAAGTGTCATATAAAGACGTTTAACAAGAAAAGAACACATGTGTATTGTCAATTATCACGTTTAGGATAATGACGTATGGTATATAAGTGAAGTTAGTGAGAGACTTGAGTACAAGTCCTCGGTATACTGAAACGCAGGTATTTATCCACTGGTATAGTGTGTTTGTATGCGTGGGACATACACGTTGTGTCACACAATCACGCACATAAAATAATACCACAGTGTGCAAGAGTAAAACAACAGTTTACATTAATTATCTTGGTCGTTATTCAAATAACAGATAGCACACAAGCCAGTGTAATCCGTTAAAACAGGTTGCAAGAAGTCCCATACCGTTAAACGTAGATTGTACTTGTAAATTCCGGTCAACTCTGGTCAAACAAAGTCCTAGAAATAGGATTAACTGAGGGTTTTATTTATGTTACCCTTATATAATGATTCTTTTTGAATCTTTTAACAAATCTCGTATTTGTTATTTCATGTGAGGTCTTATTTCTTTTAATTACCTCATGATTTATGTATAAACTGTTTGGTTATTCCTTTTTGATTTATTTATAAATCCTTTAATGTACATATATGTATATTTTCATGTACTATATTTGTTGTTTATTCCAATTGTCTAGGTGATAATAACACTTGTATATCTTGACTATATTTTATATGTCTACTGGACATTAAAATTCTTATAGTTATTTATTCTCTTTTAACCATAAATAATATTTATTGGTTACCTTTAGATTCCTATAACTATAAAGCCATAGTTCTAATTCCATATTCCTTTAATCAAAATTCGCTTTCTTCTAAATCCTCCAAATATCCATATAGGACCTATTTATTTAAATCTAAATTCTTAAACTTATATTTCGGTTATTTACAAAACAACCACATTAATTCATAAACTTTACATTTAAATTCTAATCTCTTTATATAACATAATTTTAATTCCTTATTCAATTAAATTACAAAACTACCACTAATACTTTTGGACATAACTTATAAATATTATAACTTTCAAATTACATCTTAGCCCCTCAAAATCTCGGCATGTATATGTATACTTCTTATATTTGCAATCTAACCACAAAATCTTATAATCTTTACATAAAGTCTTATAAACTATAGTTTTAATTTTAATTCTCCATAAATGCTGAATATAAATATATAAATTCTTAAATTACCAAACTAACCCCAAAACAATTCGGCTTGGTCATTGAACTTTCCATTAATTACATTTTCACCCCAAAACTTAATAATATTACTTAATAACTTATAAACTATAGTTTTAAGTATTTAATTCTTCTAAAATTCAAAAGCGAACTAATAATTTCCTTAATTATGAATTCGCCCCATTTATATTCTAAACTTTCATAACAACTTTTATAAATTACATAATAGCCCAAAACTTTATAACAAGTTATTTTAAACTTGTTTAAATTATCTAAAATCATAAACTTAATTCCTAACCTTATATTATATCATAATTACACTAAATACCCTTAGCTCTCGGTTTTTATACAAACACTAAACTTTGTAAAAATTATACTTAAGCCACATAACTTAATTAATTAGTCATTTAGACACTAATAGATATTTTTAACTCACCAAACTTTATGATGTAAATTTATATACCTAAGTAGGTCATTACCTATTTCAACACTTAGGTAATTCGGCCATATTTATGACCTATGTATATAAAAGTGGATTTATATGTCTAATAATTAATAAATTCATAGGAGTCATATAACTCATGTATAAATTATTGTAATGTCTTATATATTCTAAGCTCAAAATAAGCATTTTTGCCTAAGACTTTCGGCCTAATTTATTTGTAACATAAAAATTTTGTGACACAAAAATGTGTCTTAAGGTAAATATTTTCTATATATGTTATAGTTATATTTTTGGCATATAAAACCATAGTTTCGGTATTAATTAACCTAGGAGGTGTACATAATTTTTGTACAATTTTTAGAAGCTTAACAAAGCTTATAACATAAAGATTTACTTAGTAAACTTACTTCTTAACAAAGGTGGTTAAGTGCTTGAACTTCTTCTTGAATCTCCAAGCTTTCTCCTAGGTAAACTTGATGCTCCTCTTCGGTTTTATGCAAGAGGTGAAGGTGTTTAGGAGTTAGATCTTCAACAAAGATCTTAAGTAGATTTAAGTAGTTTTACAAGACTTTACCTTAGACTTTTCTCCTTATAATTTCGGCACTCCTAAGGTAGATGAAGAACAAGTTTTCCTTCATCAAAATGAAGAAGAAAAGAGACTTAGAAGAGGTAGAACTTGGTTACACAAAAATGTGTTTAAGGATTTTCAAGCTTTAAAACCTAAGATCCTTGAGATGCTCCTTGGTTTAATGTTGGTTTGGACAATCCCTTGGAGAACTAAATGTGCCGAACCACCTTGTTATGCTAGGAAGAGTTTTGCTTCAAGACTTGCCAAGAAATGCTAGGAATTACCTTAAGATGAAGATAGAAGTTAAAACTCCATTAATGGACTTAAGAGCTTCAAAGGAAGAAGATGAAGCTAGAAGAGAGAGGAGCTTACCAAACCGTGGAGGAATGCAAGGAGGAAATGAGACCTAGCTCACGTAAATGAAAGACAATTGGAATTTGATTTTGTTTTGTCAATTTTTAATGTCAAATGACTTACTTTTCCTTAGTTTATTACATGATTGATTGGCTCAATAAATGACCTCTTTCCAGCATAAAACGGCCATGAGGAGTGTGACAAGGCAAGACATGTGGAAGAAATAATGTGAACTAGAAGACAAGGAAATTTAGGTAAGGTATCTTCTTTTGATTTTTCTAAGTTTGTGTTGTCTTCTTCCTCCTTGTAGAGTCACGAATTCAAGGGTCAAATGGGGTCTTAATTGACATTGAAGAGCCAAGGACAAGCATGTTAGGTCACATGGAAAAGAAGGAATCTAGAAAAGTGAATTCTAGATCCTTTTTACTTTTTCATTTGTTTTTGTTCTAGCTCACATGGCCTTATTCCATGGCCTAATTTCGACAGCTTGCTGGTCAAATGAGACCTACATACTTAGACATTAAGTAATATAACACATGGGAAGGTGAGTCACCATGTTCTATGCTTTTTATAAATTTTTAATGCAATTTTTATACTAGTTTTTGCCCTTAAAATCGGCCCCTATAGAGAGCCTTGTTGACTAGTCACACCAACTTATTTAGAAGGTCATTTTAACCCCATTTAAGATTACCAATTCGTGGCATGTCAAAAACTACAAGGTAATTGCGTAAAACGCATTTTCGTGACACCCGAAGGTGTGTTTTTGTGCTCTAAGGAAATTTTGGGAAACCAAGTTCTTATGAGTTCCAAGTGTTTGTAAACACTTATTATAGTAAATAAACATATACTAAGATGTTACATTGAGTTATATGGGGTTATATCAACCCGTGACATAATTTACGGGCCATCGGGACACTCCCGGGCCAAAAAGGAGCGCTAAGAAATCCTCCTTTGGTTTTTGCTGAATTTTGAGAAACCACTTCGTGGGTTCTCTTTAGAATGATAAATAATGATGTTAGGAACTCTAGGAATTAATTTTATAGGAGTTCGTGCCACCTCGGCACTCCTCCGGACTTTTCGTGCTTTAAGGAGCGGGTGTGAGCACTCCCGAGCATTTTGCGTATTTGACTGAATATAGCTTAGGGAATATATTTGTATATTCATATAATAATTGTATGACCATTTAGTTTGAATATTAGAGGGTCATACAAGGTCATGTTTGACCATATGCTTCTAAGGCGTTTTAGCGTTTATGGTGAAACGACTGTTTTTACGTAACGTTTTCATGCATGGGTTTGCATGCGTACGTGAAATGATTTATATTTGGATTATATTCCAATAAATAATGATTAAATAATATTATTTAGATTTGGGGTATTTCAATCTACCCCCCTTAAAAAGGACTTCGCCCCGAAGTCTCATATTTAAAGTATAAGGTTGTGGGGGAATCAAGTTCCACTAAGTATCCACAACTCAATCTAATTTTTAGGGATCAAGTCCCAAGTCTCTATATCCCTAAGTTCATAGTGTATATCAAGTACAACAGAAATACTTGGAATGTCATAACATATACTTGCAGTGTAAGGCAAGGTAGTGACACAATCACTTTTCATTTCAAATGGTGCAACGTAGTGCATATAATATTTCCATTGTAGTGTAATGAAGTACACACAATCAAGTAGAAGTACAAGGTACATTCAAACACAGTGTTACACAAGAACACATACAAGACAAGGTGTCACTGAAATGCACAAAGTGCAACAACTGAAATGCACAAAAGTGCAACAACTGAAATGCACAAAAGTGCAACAACTGAAATGCACAAAAGCAACAAATGCAATGCACAAAGGTGCAACAAAGTGCACACTAAACTCAAAAATGAAAAGGCTCTACCCCCCAAAAAGAAGGGGTACGCCCCCGTACCCTAGACTAAAGTGCCTAGTCGGTAAATAATGAGGGAAACTTCGCTCGCATATCAGCTTCGAGTTCCCATGTGGCCTCTTCCACATCGTGGTTCGACCAAAGAACCTTCACGAGGCTCACAGACTTGTTTCGAGTCTCTCGTGTCTTCCTATCTAAGATTCTTTGCGGTGTTTCCACATACCGCATTGTTGGTTCTAAAGAGAGTGTCTCTGGTTGTAGAACATGAGAAGGATGAGGCATGTATTTCTTAAGCTGAGACACGTGAAAAACATTGTGTACTTTGCCCAACTCGGCTGGCAAATCAAGTCGATATGCCACTAGGCCCACCCGCTCTATGATAGCGTAGGGTCCTACAAATTTCGGGCTTAGCTTGCCCTTCTGACCAAATCTGAATACACCCTTCATGGGTGAAACTCGTAGAAATACCTGGTCGCCAACTGCGAACTCAAGGTCTCGTCGCCTCTCATCAGCATATGATTTCTGTCTGTCCTGTGCTGCTTTCATATTGTTTCTGATCTGCTGAACTTCTGCCTGGACTTGCTCCAAGTACTCAGGCCCAATGATGACGGTCTCACTAGACTCGTCCCAGCACAAAGGTGTGCGGCATGGTCTGCCATATAAAGCCTGAAAAGGTGACATCTGTATAGAGGCGTGATAGCTGTTATTGTAAGCAAACTCGATGAGATGTAATCTATCTATCCAGCTGCCCTGAAAGTCCAAGGCACATGCTCGTAGCATGTCCTCTAAGGTCTGAATAGTCCTCTCTGACTGACCATCTGTCTGAGGATGAAATGCTGTGCTAAGCTTTAATTCAGTGCCAAGTGCCTCGCGAGTAGCTCGCCAGTATCGTGAGAGAAATCTAGTATCTCGATCTGAAACAATAGTCTTAGGTACTCCATGATGTCTGATAATCTCTGTCTCAAATAGCTCTGCTAACTTAGGCACTTTCCAAGTGTCTTTCATCGGAATAAACCTAGCAACCTTAGTCAGTCGATCAACAACAACCCAAATCATATTTAATCCTCCTCTCGTAGGTGGTAGTCCCACCACGAAGTCCATAGAAATGTCATAAAACTTCCACTCTGGAACTGGCATAGACTGTACCATACCTCCTGGTCGTCTATGTTCGAATTTCACTTTCTGACAAGTGAGACATCGAATCACATACTCTGTCACGTCGCCCTTCATACCACTCCACCAGAAATACCTCTTTAGATCTTTGTACATCTTAGAAGCTCCTGGATGGACAGATGTGGTAGAAGTGTGGGACTCTCGAAGAATATGCTCCTTAATATCTGTGCTGTCTCTGGGAATACACAATCTCCCCTTCAATCTGATGAGTCCATCATCATGTAACTGGAACTCATACTTCCCACCTTCAAATGTACCGTCAGACAACTTCTGACTGATCTCCATCATTCGCTGATCACTCTGCTGTGCTCTACGTATGTCGTCCATAAGACTCGAGCTAGCCACAATGGCATTTAGGGAATGTGCTCGTCGACTCAGTGCGTCTGCTACAACATTAGCTTTCCCTTCCTTGTACTGCAAATCAATATCATAGTCCTTAAGAAATTCAACCCATCTTCTTTGTCTCATGTTTAACTCCTTTGGGTGAATACATACTTCAAACTCTTGTGATCCGAATATACGGTCATCTGGACACCATACAGGTAGTGGCGCCAGATCTTCAAAGCAAAAACAATAGCTCCAAGCTCCAAGTCATGTGTGGGATAGTTTTCCTCATGTTTCTTCAACTGTCGGGAAGCGTAGGCGACTACCTTCCCATTCTGCATGAGTACACACCCTAATCCCCTACCTGATGCATCACAGTAAACTTCATAACCCTCTGTGCCTTCAGGTATAGTCAAAACTGGTGCTGATGTCAAGGCATTCTTCAGAAGCTCGAATGAGGTCTCACATTCAGTAGTCCATGTGAAAGGTGCATCCTTCTTCATTAAGCTGGTCATAGGTTTGGCTATTTTGGAGAAGTCTCTGACAAACCTTCTGTAGTAACCTGCTAACCAAGGAAACTCCTGATGTCCGTAACTGTCTTTGGCCTAGGCCAAGTGCGAACTGCTTCTATCTTTGCTGGATCCACTGCGATCCAGCATCTGAGATAACATGTCCTAAAAAGGAAACTCTGTCCAACCAAAACTCACATTTGGAGAACTTAGCATAAAGCTGGTTCTCCCTTAGATCTCAAGTACATGTCGGAGGTGACTCTCATGCTCTTCCTTAGACTTTGAATAATTAGGATGTCATCGATGAATACAACCACGGTCTTATCCAACTGCTCTCTGAATAACTGTTCATCAAATCCATGAAGACTGCAGGTGCATTTGACAAGCCAAAAGGCATAACCGTAAACTCGTAGTGGCCATACCGTGTTCTGAATGCTGTCTTTTCTATGTCTTGCTCCCTGATGGTATCTGATGGTAGCCTGATCTCAAATCGATCTTCGAAAACACTTTTGCTCCTCTCAACTGATCAAACAAATCATCAATCCGTGGTAGTGGATATTTATTCTTCACCGATACTGCATTAAGCTCCTGTAATCAATACACAAACGAAGGCTTCCATCCTTCTTCTTCACAAAAGGACTGGTGCTCCCCAAGGAGATACGCTAGGTCGTATGTATCCCTTGTCCAATAAATCTTTCAGCTGCTCCTTCAGCTCAGCCATCTCTGCTGGTGCCATACGGTACGGTGCCTTAGCTATGGGACCGGTACCTGGTAGTAATTCGATGGAGAACTCTACCTCTCTGGATGGCGGTAAGCCTGGAAGTTCCTTTGGAAAAATATCTGGAAAATCCGACACCACTGGCATAGCTGGATCAAAATCAGGGTCATGCTCTACATTCTGAACATAACATAGATATACCTCCTTCTGCTTCCTGACGTGCTTGTACATGGACATAGCAGATATAACTTTTATCGATGGCGCTAGGGCTCTGACGGTAAGATACTGTCACTCCTGATGGGCTCTTAAGCAACAGTCTGCGCTCTGCACAAAGAATGCGGCCTCTGTGCCGCCCCAGCCAGTCCATCCCGGCTATAACATCGAATCCTAGACCTCTGAACTCAATAAGGTCAATAGGAAATTCCTCCTCCTTAATACTGATAGTGGCTCCTCTATAAAGACGAGTGCAACTGATCTTCTCCTTAGACGGGAGTGCCACCTTAAAATCAGGTAACTCTACTGCGTCTAGCCCCAACTTCCCCGCAAGCGTAGGCGAAACGAAAGTATGTGAGGCTCCGGAGTCGAACAGTACTAATGCATCCACTCCATTAACCGGAAAGGTACCAGTGAGGATCGCGCCGCCCTTGCTGGCCTCCTCCTCAGTAAGTATACTTAAGGCACCTTCCGTCTCCTTAGCACAACCTAATAACAGAATCTGAGTAAGTACTTTGGTATATGATGGGGTCTAAAGACATTCACTTTCATGACAATAATGCTTCACTGATGATATGATCTCCTTTCGGATGTCCAAAACAAATTACAACACTAATACTTTCTAAAAGTCAAACTTAATCTTCCTGGTCTCATGTGAGTGGTGTTTATCACTGTCGAAGGTGCTGTGTTTAGCTTAACCCTCTTAATTCCATGGTATAGCAACCTTGACTTTCCACCCATTATTAAAACATCTCCTGAACTCAATATAATTTTCTTTGCAAGGTCCACACGCTTCTGCTCGCAATAAAGGAACTCTGCGTCATCTCCAATAGACAAAGATAATACTGGTATCCCCTGTTCAAGGGACCCTTTTGTTTCATCATTGTCCTGGTGTAGCCCTAAACGGCCTCCTTCTTCATAGAAGTTGATGATACATAGATCAGCCCTTAAGTTGGGAACTGGATCTTCTTCCATCTGCTGAGCGGTAGTAACTGCTTGTTCCACAATTTGTAAAAATTCTTCTGGGATTTTTGGCACTTGTGCTCCATCTCCATTTCTTGTATCTTGGTAGGTCTTTGAGTAAGGATTCCAATCCTTTCCTAAGCACATCATTTTCAGCTTCATTTTTGATCCTCCTGGAAATTCTGGAGTGTAGAACCCTCCTGGTCCTGCTCCCAATTCTTGACATCTTCTGATGATTGCAATTTGTGTCTCCGGTGTTAGGTATCCTTTGAGTAGTATCAAACCTGGTTGGATAACCTTACATTGTTCGTTTCCTGGTTCTTGTATTTTGATAATGTTTTCTTCCAGGGAGGGCGGTGAGGGGATAGGAAAGCATATCTTATAGCTTCCTACGTGGTTTTCAAATTTTTCTAGTGAGTCTTACTAATTCTTTCCTATTTTACCTGCAAACTGGTGGGTGATTGGTCCCATCCCAAACTGAAGTCGAGGGCTCAGTCCCCCGTAGAATCGGTCGACCAACACCTGGTCCGAGTATCCTATGCCGGGTAGTAGTCGGAGTAGTGAAGTAAACTTAGCATAATACTCATCAACGGTCATCTTTCCCGTCTGCTCCAATGCATCAAACTCCCTAGTCTTCACCATCCTGGTGTGGGCCGGGTAGTATTTGCCCTAAGTAGTGCAGTGTAATGTCCCCAAGTAAAAGCTGGGTCATCCAGGTGGTCGGCTTTCACCATGTTCCACCAATCTCTAGCTGCATCCTTCAGATAAAAGGCAGCAAGTCTTACTTTTTCCCTAGCTGGGACTGCAAGCGTCTCGAACGCTGTCTCCATCTCCATGATGTAGGTCTCCAAGTGAGTAGGGTCAGTCTGCCCCTTGAATGCAGTTGGCCTTAGATCAGCCAAACTCTTCACCCAATCTCTCTCTCTGGGTGGTGGTGGTGGAGGTAGCTGCTGCTGCTGTCCAACCCCCCCTGTGCGAATGCCTGAGCAATTAAGGTGCAATGTCTGCCAGCCTGACGGATGGCTCCTCATCGGCCTGTCCACGTCGTCCTCCTCTTCCTGACATCTGCAGGATGTTGAGGTATATTAGACACTGAGGTCACTATCTTGGTCTTGGATAGTAGTCTAAGTAAAACTAACTTAAACTCCTTCAATACTATCTCTCAACCCTAACCTAAGGTATTAGATATCCTAATCTCGGTGTATCCTTGTATCCAGAGCGTAACTACGCTCTGATACCATTTTTGTAATACCCCAACCCGAAATCCAATAAACTGAACGGCGATCACTCCCGGATAAAATACAACTGCAGCGGAAATAAATACAACAACCGGGCGGTATTACAATGCCGTTGGCCACCCTTGTGACCAACAAGGCTAAGTCCAAGTACAATCCTCCAATGTCACGGTCTGGAATACAGATACAACCCGAGATACTAGGAATCAAACTCAAAAGTACAATACTGAAATAAAACAAATAACTAATAGTAGACTCCCAAAGCTTGGTCTACCCCACCTACACTCAGTGTAGTGAACTTCTCAATCTTCAGGTACCTGAAAATGGGGGTGCCCCAAAGGGGCTCAGCAAACAATGCTGGTATGGAAAACGTGCAGCCCATCGTCTACCGGGCCACACCAACTACTTTGTCGAATACATGCAGTTCATTTTTATAAAGCTGTAAACAAGCATAGTCTGATAATAACAAGTATCCATACAAGGACAATAATGTCACATAGAACAAGACACAGAAGGTCGAGTTAGCTGAACTGAAATTCTTTACTGATAGTCGGTCCACACAATGGGACTGACAGTTTAAACTGAATATCTGAAATAGTGGAGGTATAGTGACCTCGTTATAAAGAAGGTTGGTATAAAAACCCCAGGATATGACGTAGTCAAACCCTGAACTGAATGGCGTGGGAAATAAGAACCCACTAGAGGAATAAAGTCTTCCTCGAACTGAAGGGCATTTGAATCCCGGAAGGAATAAAGTCTTCCTCCAACTGAATGTTCCGTCGCGACGTAGTAGGAGACGACCTGAGACAGGTACAACTCCCGTAGCATGCATGGCCAGATCCAACTGGGCTCCTCAATCTCGAAGTATATAATTGTTAAGTGTCATATAAAGACGTTTAACAAGACACAATGTGTATTGTCAATTATCACGTTTAGGATAATGACGTATGTTATAAAGTGAAGTTAGTGAGAGACTTGAGTACAAGTCCTCGGTATACTGAAACCAGGTATTTAATCCACTGGTATAGTAGTGTTTGTATGCGTGGGACATACACGTTGTAGTCAGCAACAATCACGCACATAAAATAATACCACAGTGTGCAGAGTAAAACAACAGTTTACATTAATATCTTGGTCGTTATTTCAAATAACAGATAGCACACAAGCCAGTGTAATCCGTTAGAAAACAGGTTGCAAGAATCCCATACCGTTCCCGTAGACTGTACTTGTAAATTCCGGTCAACGTGGTCAAACAAGTCCTAGAATAGGATTAACTGAGAGGGTTAATTTGTTACCCTTATATAATGATCTTTGAATCTTTTAACAAATCTCGTATTTTATTTCATGTGAGTCTTATTTCTTTTAATTACCTCATGATTTTATGTATAACTGTTTGGTTATTCCTTTTTGATTTATTTATAAATCCTTTAATGTACATATATGTATTTATATTTTCATGTACTATATTTGTTGTTTATTCCAATTGTCTAGGTGATATAACAACTTGTAATATCTTGACTATATTTTATATGTCATACAGGACATTAAAATTCTTATAGTTTCTATATTCTTCTTTTAACCATAAATAATATTTATTGGTTACCTTTAGATTCCTTATAACTATATAAGCCATAGTTCTAATTCCATAATTCCTTTAATCAAAATTCTTTCTTCTAAATCCTCCAAATATCCATATAGGACCTATATTTATTTAAATCTAAATTCTTAAACTTATATTTCGGTTATTTACAAAACAACCACATTAATTCATAAACTTTACATTTAAATTCTAATCTCTTTCTATACATATTTTATCCTTATTCAATTAAATTACAAAACTACACTAATACTTTTGGACATAACTTATAAATATTATAACTTTCGGAAATTACATCTTAGCCCCTCAAAATCTCGGCATGTATATGTATACTTCTTATATTTGCAATCTAACCACAAAATCTTATAATCTTTACATAAGTCTTATAAACTATAGTTTTAATTTTAATTCTCCATAAATGCTGAATATAATATAAATTCTTAAATTACCAAACTAACCCAAAAATTCGGCTTTGGTCATTGAACTTTCCATTAATTACATTTTCACCCAAAACTTATAATATTACTTAATAACTTATAAACTATAGTTTAAGTATTTAATTCTTCTAAAATTCAAAAGCGAAACTAATAATTTCCTTAATTATGAATTCGCCCCATTTTATATTCTAAACTTTCATAACAACTTTTATAAATTACATAATAGCCCAAAACTTTATAACAAGTTATTTTAAAACTTGTTTAAATTATCTAAAATCATAAACTTAATTCCTAACCTTATATTATATCATAATTACACTAAATACCCTTTAGCTCTCGGTTTTTATTAAACACTAAACTTTGTAAAAATTATACTTAAGCCACATAACTTAATTAATTAGCCATTAGACACTAATAGATATTTTTAACTCACCAAACTTTATGTGTAAAGTTTATATACCTAAGTAGGTCATTAATATATTCAACACTTAGGTAATTCGGCCATATATTTAGTGACCATATAGTATATAAAAGTGGATTTATATGTATAATAAATGTATAAATTCATATGAGTCATATAACTCATGTAAAATTATTAGTTTATATTTATTCTTAGCTCAAAAATAAGCATTTTTGCCCAAGACATTTCGGCCTTAATTAATTTGTAACATAAATAAATTTTGTGACACAAAAATGTGTCTTAAGGTAAATATTTTCTATATAGTTATAGATTATATTTTTGGCATATAAAACCAAGTAGTTTCGGTATTAATTAACCTAGGAGGTGTACATAATTTTGTACAATTTTTAGAAGCTTAACAAAGCTTATAACATAAAGATTTACTTAGTAAACTTACTTCTTAACAAAGGTGGTTAAGTGCTTGAACTTCTTCTTGAATCTCCAAGCTTTCTCCTAGGTAAACTTGATGCTCCTCTTCGGTTTTATGCAAGAGGTGAAGGTGTTTAGGAGTTAGATCTTCAAAAAGATCTTAAGTAGATTTTAAGTAGTTTTACAAGACTTTACCTTAGACTTTTTCTCCTTATAAATTCGCCACTCCTAAGGTAGATGAAGAACAAGTTTTCCTTCATCAAAATGAAGAAGAAAGAGACTTAGAAGAGGTAGAACTTGGTTACACACAAAAATGTGTTTTAAGGATTTCCAAGCTTTAAAAACCTACCAGATAACCTTGAGATGCTCCTTGGTTTAATGTTGGTTTGGACAATCCCTTGGAGAACTAAATGTGGCCGAACCACCTTGATATGCTAGGAAGAGTTTGCTTCAAGACTTGCCAAGAAATGCTAGGAATTACTTAAGATGAAGATAGAAGTTAAAACTCCATTAATGGACTTAAGAGCTTCAAAGGAAGAAGATGAAGCTAGAAGAGAGAGGAGGGAGCTTACCAAACCGTGGAGGAAGAGGGCAAGGAGGAAATGAGACCTAGCTCACGTAAATGAAAGAGGCATTGGAATTGATTTTGTTTTGTCAATTTTAATGTCAAATGACTTACTTTTCCTTTGTTTATTACATGTTGATTGGCTCAATAAATGACCTCTTTCCAGCTTAAAAACGGCCATGAGGAGTGTGACAAGGCAAGAGCATGTGGAAGAATAATGTGAACTAGAAGACAAGGAAATTTAGGTAAGGATTTCTTTGATTTTCTAAGTTTGGTTGTCTTCTCCTCCTTGTAGAGTCACGAATTCAAGGGTCAAATGGGGTGTCTTAATTGACATTGAAGAGCAAGACAAGCATGTTAGGTCACATGGAAAGAAGAATCTAGAAAAGTGAATCTAGATCTACTTTTTACTTTTTTCATTGTTTTTGTTCTAGCTCACATGGCCTTATTCCATGGCCTAATTTCGACAGCTTGCTGGTCAAATGAGACCTACATACTTAGACATTAAGTAATATAACACATGGGAAGGTGAGTCACCATGTTCTATGCTTTTTATAAATTTTTAATGCAATTTTTATACTAGTTTTTGCCCTTAAAATCGGCCCCTATAGAGAGCCTTGTTGACTAGTCACACCAACTTATTTAGAAGGTTCATTTTAACCCATTTAAGATTACCAATTCGTGGCATGTCAAAAACTACAAGGTAATTGCGTAAAACGCATTTTCGTGACACCCGAAGGTGTGTTTTTGTGCTCTAAGGAAATTTTGGGAAACCAATTGTTCTTATGAGTTCCAAGTGTTTGTAAACACTTATTATAGTAAATAAACATATACTAGATGTTACATTGAGTTATATGGGGTTATATCAACCCGTGACATAATTACGGGCCATCGGGACACTCCCGGGCCAAAAAGGAGCGCTAAGAAATCCTCCTTTGGTTTTTGCTGAATTTTGAGAAACCACTTCGTGGGTTCTCTTTAGAATGATAAATAATGATGTTAGGAACTCTAGGAATTAATTTTATAGGAGTTCGTGCCACCTCGGCACTCCTCCGGACTTTTCGTGCTTTAAGGAGCGGGTGTGAGCACTCCCGAGCATTTTGCGTATTTGACTGAATATAGCTTAGGGAATATATTTGTATATTCATATAATAATTGTATGCCATTTAGTTTGAATATTAGAGGGTCATACAAGGTCATGTTTGACCATATGCTTCTAAGGCGTTTTAGTTTATGGTGAAACGACTGTTTTTACGTAACGTTTTCATGCATGGGTTTGCATGCGTACGTGAAATGATTTATATTTGGATTATATTCCAATAAATAATGATTAAATAATTATTTAGATTTGGGGTATTTCAATCTACCCCCCTTAAAAGGACTTCGCCCCGAAGTCTCATATTTAAAGTATAAGGTTGTGGGGGAATCAAGTTCCACTAAGTATCCACAACTCAATCTAATTTTTAGGGATCAAGTCCCAAGTCTCTATATCCCTAAGTTCATAGTGTATATCAAGTACAACAGAATACTTGGAATGTCATAACATATACTTGCAGTGTAAGCAAGGTAGTGAACACAATCACTTTTCATTTCAAATGGTGCAACGTAGTGCATATAATATTTCCATTGTAGTGTAATGAAGTACACACAATCAAGTAGAAGTACAAGGTACATTCAAACACAGTGTTACACAAGAACACATACAAGACAAGGTGTCACTGAAATGCACAAAGTGCAACAACTGAAATGCACAAAAGTGCAACAACTGAAATGCACAAAAGTGCAACAACTGAAATGCACAAAAGCAACAAATGCAATGCACAAAGGTGCAACAAAGTGCACACTAAACTCAAAAATGAAAAAGGCTCTACCCCCCAAAAAGAAGGGGTACGCCCCCGTACCCTAGACTAAAGTGCCTAGTCGGTAAATAATGAGGGAAACTTCGCTCGCATATCAGCTTCGAGTTCCCATGTGGCCTCTTCCACATCGTGGTTCGACCAAAGAACCTTCACGAGGCTCACAGACTTGTTTCGAGTCTCTCGTGTTTCCTATCTAAGATTCTTTGCGGTGTTTCCACATACCGCATTGTTGGTTCTAAAGAGAGTGTCTCTGGTTGTAGAACATGAGAAGGATGAGGCATGTATTTCTTAAGCTGAGACACGTGAAAAACATTGTGTACTTTGCCCAACTCGGCTGGCAAATCAAGTCGATATGCCACTAGGCCCACCCGCTCTATGATAGCGTAGGGTCCTACAAATTTCGGGCTTAGCTTGCCCTTCTGACCAAATCTGAATACACCCTTCATGGGTGAAACTCGTAGAAATACCTGGTCGCCAACTGCGAACTCAAGGTCTCGTCGCCTCTCATCAGCATATGATTTCTGTCTGTCCTGTGCTGCTTTCATATTGTTTCTGATCTGCTGAACTTCTGCCTGGACTTGCTCCAAGTACTCAGGCCCAATGATGACGGTCTCACTAGACTCGTCCCAGCACAAAGGTGTGCGGCATGGTCTGCCATATAAAGCCTGAAAAGGTGACATCTGTATAGAGGCGTGATAGCTGTTATTGTAAGCAAACTCGATGAGATGTAATCTATCTATCCAGCTGCCCTGAAAGTCCAAGGCACATGCTCGTAGCATGTCCTCTAAGGTCTGAATAGTCCTCTCTGACTGACCATCTGTCTGAGGATGAAATGCTGTGCTAAGCTTAATTCAGTGCCAAGTGCCTCGCGAGTAGCTCGCCAGTATCGTGAGAGAAATCTAGTATCTCGATCTGAAACAATAGTCTTGGTACTCCATGATGTCTGATAATCTCTGTCTCAAAGAGCTCTGCTAACTTAGGCACTTTCCAAGTGTCTTTCATCGGAATAAACCTAGCAACCTTAGTCAGTCGATCAACAACAACCCAAATCATATTTAATCCTCCTCTCGTAGGTGGTAGTCCCACCACGAAGTCCATAGAAATGTCATAAAACTTCCACTCTGGAACTGGCATAGACTGTACCATACCTCCTGGTCGTCTATGTTCGAATTTCACTTTCTGACAAGTGAGACATCGAATCACATACTCTGTCACGTCGCCCTTCATACCACTCCACCAGAAATACCTCTTTAGATCTTGTACATCTTAGAAGCTCCTGGATGGACAGATGTGGTAGAAGTGTGGGACTCTCGAAGAATATGCTCCTTAATATCTGTGCTGTCTCTGGGAATACACAATCTCCCTTCAATCTGATGAGTCCATCATCATGTAACTGGAACTCATACTTCCCACCTTCAAATGTACCGTCAGACAACTTCTGACTGATCTCCATCATTCGCTGATCACTCTGCTGTGCTCTACGTATGTCGTCCATAAGACTCGAGCTAGCCACAATGGCATTTAGGGAATGTGCTCGTCGACTCAGTGCGTCTGCTACAACATTAGCTTTCCCTTCCTTGTACTGCAAATCAATATCATAGTCCTTAAGAAATTCAACCCATCTTCTTTGTCTCATGTTTAACTCCTTTTGGGTGAATACATACTTCAAACTCTTGTGATCCGAATATACGGTCATCTGGACACCATACAGGTAGTGGCGCCAGATCTTCAAAGCAAAAACAATAGCTCCAAGCTCCAAGTCATGTGTGGGATAGTTTTCCTCATGTTTCTTCAACTGTCGGGAAGCGTAGGCGACTACCTTCCCATTCTGCATGAGTACACACCCTAATCCCCTACCTGATGCATCACAGTAAACTTCATAACCCTCTGTGCCTTCAGGTATAGTCAAAACTGGTGCTGATGTCAAGGCATTCTTCAGAAGCTCGAATGAGGTCTCACATTCAGTAGTCCATGTGAAAGGTGCATCCTTCTTCATTAAGCTGGTCATAGGTTTGGCTATTTTGGAGAAGTCTCTGACAAACCTTCTGTAGTAACCTGCTAACCAAGGAAACTCCTGATGTCCGTAACTGTCTTTGGCCTAGGCCAAGTGCGAACTGCTTCTATCTTTGCTGGACTCCACTGCGATCCCAGCATCAGAGATAACATGTCCTAAAAAGGAAACTCTGTCCAACCAAAACTCACATTTGGAGAACTTAGCATAAAGCTGGTTCTCCCTTAGATCTCAAGTACATGTCGGAGGTGACTCTCATGCTCTTCTAGACTTTGATAATTAGGATGTCATCGATGAATACAACCACGGTCTTATCCAACTGCTCTCTGAATAATCTGTTCATCAAATCCATGAAGACTGCAGGTGCATTTGACAAGCCAAAAGGCATGACTGTAAACTCGTAGTGGCCATACCGTGTTCTGAATGCTGTCTTTTCTATGTCTTGCTCCCTGATGGGTATCTGATGGTAGCCTGATCTCAAATCGATCTTCGAAAACACTTTTGCTCCTCTCAACTGATCAAACAAATCATCAATCCGTGGTAGTGGATATTTATTCTTCACCGATACTGCATTAAGCTCTGTAATCAATACACAAACGAAGGCTTCCATCCTTCTTCTTCAAAAAGACTGGTGCTCCCCAAGGAGATACGCTAGGTCGTATGTATCCCTTGTCCAATAAATCTTTCAACTGCTCTTCACTCAGCCATCTCTGCTGGTGCCATACGGTACGGTGCCTTAGCTATGGGACCGGTACCTGGTAGTAATTCGATGGAGAACTCTACCTCTCTGGATGGCGGTAAGCCTGGAAGTTCCTTTGGAAAAATATCTGGAAAATCGACACCACTGGCATAGCTGGATCAAAATCAGGGTCATGCTCTACATCTGAACATACATAGTATACTCCTTCTGCTTCCTGACGTGCTTGTACATGGACATAGCAGATATAACTTTTATCGATGGTGCTCTAGGGCTCTGACGGTAAGATACTGTCACTCCTGATGGGCTCTTAAGCAACAGTCTGCGCTCTGCACAAAGAATGCGGCCTCTGTGCCGCCCCAGCCAGTCCATCCCGGCTATAACATCGAATCCTAGACCTCTGAACTCAATAAGGTCAATAGGAAATTCCTCCTCCTTAATACTGATAGTGGCTCCTCTATAAAGACGAGTGCAACTGATCTTCTCCTTAGACGGGAGTGCCACCTTAAAATCAGGTAACTCTACTGCGTCTAGCCCCAACTTCCCCGCAAGCGTAGGCGAAACGAAAGTATGTGAGGCTCCGGAGTCGAACAGTACTAATGCATCCACTCCATTAACCGGAAAGGTACCAGTGAGGATCGCGCCGCCCTTGCTGGCCTCCTCCTCAGTAAGTATACTTAAGGCACCTTCCGTCTCCTTAGCATAACCTAATAACAGAATCTGAGTAAGTACTTTGGTATATGATGGGGTCTAAAGACATTCACTTTCATGACAATAATGCTTCACTGATGATATGATCTCCTTTCGGATGTCCAAAAACAAATTACAACACTAATACTTTCTAAAAGTCAAACTTAATCTTCCTGGTCTCATGTGAGTGGTGTTTATCACTGTCGAAGGTGCTGTGTTTAGCTTAACCCTCTTAATTCCATGGTATAGCAACCTTGACTTTCCACCCATTATTAAAACATCTCCTGAACTCAATATAATTTTCTTTGCAAGGTCCACACGCTTCTGCTCGCAATAAAGGAACTCTGCGTCATCTCCAATAGACATAGATAATACTGGTATCCCCTGTTCAAGGGACCCTTTTGTTTCATCATTGTCCTGGTGTAGCCCTAAACGGCCTCTTCTTCATAGAAGTTGATGATACATAGATCAGCCCTTAAGTTGGGAACTGGATCTTCTTCCATCTGCTGAGCGGTAGTAACTGCTTGTTCCACAATTTGTAAAAATTCTTCTGGGATTTTTGGCACTTGTGCTCCATCTCCATTTCTTGTAT
Organism: Limonium bicolor; assembly: GCA_023374045.1. NCBI lineage: Eukaryota > Viridiplantae > Streptophyta > Magnoliopsida > Caryophyllales > Plumbaginaceae > Limonium > Limonium bicolor. The sequence continues at coordinate 246,869,544 of CM041781.1, read as the reverse complement.
CTTGGTAGGTCTTTGAGTAAGGATTCCAATCCTTTCCTAAGCACATCATTTTCAGCTTCATTTTTGATCCTCCTGGAAATTCTGGAGTGTAGAACCCTCCTGGTCCTGCTCCCAATTCTTGACATCTTCTGATGATTGCAATTTGTGTCTCCGGCGTTAGGTATCCTTTGAGTAGTATCAAACCTGGTTGGATAACCTTACATTGTTCGTTTCCTGGTTCTTGTATTTTGATAATGTTTTCTTCCAGGGAGGGCGGTGAGGGGATAGGAAAGCATATCTTATAGCTTCCTACGTGGTTTTCAAATTTTTCTAGTGAGTCTTACTAATTCTTTCCTATTTTACCTGCAAACTGGTGGGGATGATTGGTCCCATCCCAAACTGAAGTCGAGGGCTCAGTCCCCCGTAGAATCGGTCGACCAACACCTGGTCCGAGTATCCTATGCCGGGTAGTAGTCGGAGTAGTGAAGTAAACTTAGCATAATACTCATCAACGGTCATCTTTCCCGTCTGCTCCAATGCATCAAACTCCCTAGTCTTCACCATCCTGGTGTGGGCCGGGTAGTATTTGCCCCTAAGTAGTGCAGTGTAATGTCCCCAAGTAAAAGCTGGGTCATCCAGGTGGTCGGCTTTCACCATGTTCCACCAATCTCTAGCTGCATCCTTCAGATAAAAGGCAGCAAGTCTTACTTTTTCCCTAGCTGGGACTGCAAGCGTCTCGAACGCTGTCTCCATCTCCATGATGTAGGTCTCCAAGTGAGTAGGGTCAGTCTGCCCCTTGAATGCAGTTGGCCTTAGATCAGCCAAACTCTTCACCCAATCTCTCTCTCTGGGTGGTGGTGGTGGAGGTAGCTGCTGCTGCTGTCCAACCCCCGCCTGTGCGAATGCCTGAGCAATTAAGGTGGCAATGTCTGCCAGCCTGACGGATGGCTCCTCATCGGCCTGTCCACGTCGTCCTCCTCTTCCTGACATCTGCAGGATGTTGAGGTATATTAGACACTGAGGTCACTATCTTGGTCTTGGATAGTAGTCTAAGTAAAACTAACTTAAACTCCTTTCAATACTATCTCTCAACCCTTAACCTAAGGTATTAGATATCCTAATCTCGGTGTATCCTTGTATCCAGAGCGTAACTACGCTCTGATACCATTTTTGTAATACCCCAACCCGAAATCCAATAAACTGAACGGCGATCACTCCCGAATAAAATACAACTGCAGCGGAAATAAATACAACAACCGGGCGGTATTACAATGCCGTTGGCCACCCTTGTGACCAACAAGGCTAAGTCCAAGTACAATCCTCCAATGTCACGGTCTGGAATACAGATACAACCCGAGATACTAGGAATCAAACTCAAAAGTACAATACTGAAATAAAACAAATAACTAATAGTAGACTCCCAAAGCTTGGTCTACCCCACCTACACTCAGTGTAGTGAACTTCTCAATCTTCAGGTACCTGAAAAATGGGGGTGCCCCCAAAGGGGCTCAGCAAACAATGCTGGTATGGAAAACGTGCAGCCCATCGTCTACCGGGCCACACCAACTACTTTGTCGAATACATGCAGTTCATTTTATAAAGCTGTAAACAAGCATAGTCTGATAATAACAAGTATCCATACAAGGACAATAATGTCACATAGAACAAGACACAGAAGGTCGAGTTAGCTGAACTGAAATTCTTTACTGATAGTCGGTCCACACAATGGGACTGACAGTTAAACTGAATATCTGAAATAGTGGAGGTATAGTGACCTCGTTATAAAGAAAGGTTGGGTATAAAAACCCCAGGAGATGACGTAGTCAAACCCTGAACTGAATGGCGTGGGAAATAAGAACCCACTAGAGGAATAAAGTCTTCCTCGAACTGAAGGGCATTTGAATCCCGGAAGGAATAAAGTCTTCCTCCCAACTGAATGTTCCGTCGCGACGTAGTAGGAGACGACCTGAGACAGGTACAACTCCCGTAGCATGCATGGCCAGATCCAACTGGGCTCCTCAATCTCGAAGTATAATTGTTAAGTGTCATATAAAGACGTTAACAAGAACACAATGTGTATTGTCAATTATCACGTTTAGGATAATGACGTATGTTATAAAGTGAAGTTAGTGAGAGACTTGAGTACAAGTCCTCGGTATACTGAAACGCAGGTATTTAATCCACTGGTATAGTAGTGTTTGTATGCGTGGGACATACACGTTGTAGTCAGCAACAATCACGCACAAAATAATACCACAGTGTGCAAGAGTAAAACAACAGTTTACATTAATTATCTTGGTCGTTATTTCAAATAACAGATAGCACACAAGCCAGTGTAATCCGTTAGAAAACAGGTTGCAAGAATCCCATACCGTTCACCGTAGACTGTACTTGTAAATTCCGGTCAACGTCTGGTCAAACAAAGTCCTAGAATAGGATTAACTGAGAGGGTTAATTTATGTTACCCTTATATAATGATTCTTTGAATCTTTTAACAAATCTCGTATTTGTTATTTCATGTGAGGTCTTATTTCTTTTAATTACCTCATGATTTTATGTATAACTGTTTGGTTATTCCTTTTTGATTTATTTATAAATCCTTTAATGTACATATATGTATTTATATTTCATGTACTATATTTGTTGTTTATTCCAATTGTCTAGGTGATATAACAACTTGTAAATCTTGACTATATTTTATATGTCATACATGGACATTAAAATTCTTATAGTTTCTATTATTCTTCTTTTAACCATAAATAATATTTATTGGTTACCTTTAGATTCCTTATAACTATATAAGCCATAGTTCTAATTCCATAATTCCTTTAATCAAAATTCTTTCTTCTAAATCCTCCAAATATCCATATAGGACCTATATTTATTTAAATCTAAATTCTTAAACTTATATTTCGGTTATTTACAAAACAACCACATTAATTCATAAACTTTACATTTAAATTCTAATCTCTTTATATAACATAATTTTAATTCCTTATTCAATTAAATTACAAAACTACCACTAATACTTTTGGACATAACTTATAAATATTATAACTTTCAGAAATTACATCTTAGCCCCTCAAAATCTCGGCATGTATATGTATACTTCTTATATTGCAATCTAACCACAAAATCTTATAATCTTTACATAAAGTCTTATAAACTATGGTTTTAATTTTAATTCTCCATAAATGCTGAATATAAATATATAAATTCTTAAATTACCAAACTAACCCCAAAACAATTCGGCTTGGTCATTGAACTTTCCATTAATTACATTTTCACCCCAAAACTTAATAATAATTACTTAATAACTTATAAACTATAGTTTTAAGTATTTAATTCTTCTAAAATTCAAAAGCGAAACTAATAATTTCCTTAATTATGAATTCGCCCCATTTTATATTCTAAATTTTCATAACAACTTTTATAAATTACATAATAGCCCAAAACTTTATAACAAGTTATTTTAAACTTGTTTAAATTATCTAAAATCACTAAACTTAATTCCTAACCTTATATATCATAATTACACTAAATACCCCTTTAGCTCTCGGTTTTTATACTAAACCCACAAACTTTGTAAAAATTATACTTAAGCCACATAACTTAATTAATTAGTCATTTAGACACTAATAGGATATTTTTAACTCACCAAACTTTATGATGTAAATTTATATACCTAAGTAGGTCATTAATACCTATTCAACACTTAGGTAATTCGGCCATATTTATTTAGTGACCATATAGTATAAAAGTGGATTATATGTCTAAAAATGTACATAAATTCATATGAGTCATATAACTCATGTATAAATTATTGTAATGTCTTATATTTTCTTAGCTCAAAATAAGCATTTTTGCCCAAGACATTTCGGCCTTAATTAATTTGTAACATAAATAAATTTTGTGACACAAAAATGTGTCTTAAGGTAAATATTTTCTATATATGTTATAGATTATATTTTTGGCATATAAAACCAAGTAGTTTCGGTATTAATTAACCTAGGAGGTGTACATAATTTTTGTACAATTTTTAGAAGCTTAACAAAGCTTATAACATAAAGATTTACTTAGTAAACTTACTTCTTAACAAAGGTGGTTAAGTGCTTGAACTTCTTCTTGAATCTCCAAGCTTTCTCCTAGGTAAACTTGATGCTCCTCTTCGGTTTTATGCAAGAGGTGAAGGTGTTTAGGAGTTAGATCTTCAACAAAGATCTTAAGTAGATTTATAAGTAGTTTTACAAGACTTTACCTTAGACTTTTTCTCCTTATAAATTCGCCACTCCTAAGGTAGATGAAGAACAAGTTTTCCTTCATCAAAATGAAGAAGAAAAGAGACTTAGAAGAGGTAGAACTTGGTTACACAAAAATGTGTTTTAAGGATTTCCAAGCTTTAAAACCTACCTTAAGATAACCTTGAGATGCTCCTTGGTTTAATGTTGGTTTGGACAATCCCTTGGAGAACTAAATGTGGCCGAATCCACCTTGATATGCTAGGAAGAGTTTTGCTTCAAGACTTGCCAAGAAATGCTAGGAAATTACCTTAAGATGAAGATAGAAGTTAAAACTCCATTAATGGACTTAAGAGCTTCAAAGGAAGAAGATGAAGCTAGAAGAGAGAGGAGGGAGCCTTACCAAACCGTGGAGGAAATGGCAAGGAGGGAAATGAGACCTAGCTCACGTAAATGAAAGAGGCAAATTGGAATTTGATTTTGTTTTGTCAATTTTTAATGTCAAATGACTTTACTTTTCCTTTGTTTATTACATGATTGATTGGCTCAATAAATGACCTCTTTCCAGCAATAAAAACCGGCCATGAGGAGTGTGACAAGGCAAGAGCATGTGGAAGAAATAATGTGAACTAGAAGACAAGGAAATTTAGGTAAGGTATCTTCTTTTGATTTTTCTAAGTTTGTGTTGTCTTCTTCCTCCCTTGTAGAGTCACGAATTCAAGGGTCAAATGGGTGTCTTAATTGACATTGAAGAGCCAAGGACAAGCATGTTAGGTCACATGGAAAAGAAGGAATCTAGAAAAGTGAATTCTAGATCCACTTTTTACTTTTTCTCATTTGTTTTTGTTCTAGCTCACATGGCCTTATTCCATGGCCTAATTTCGACAGCTTGCTGGTCAAATGAGACCTACATACTTAGACATTAAGTAATATAACACATGGGAAGGTGAGTCACCATGTTCTATGCTTTTTATAAATTTTTAATGCAATTTTTATACTAGTTTTTGCCCTTAAAATCGGCCCCTATAGAGAGCCTTGTTGACTAGTCACACCAACTTATTTAGAAGTTCATTTTAACCCCATTTAAGATTACCAATTCGTGGTATGTCAAAAACTACAAGGTAATTGCGTAAAACGCATTTTCGTGACACCCGAAGGTGTGTTTTGTGTTCTAAGGAAATTTTGGGAAACCAATTGTTCTTATGATTCCAAGTGTTTGTAAACACTTATTATAGTAAATAAACATATACTAAGATTTACATTGAGTTATATGGGGTTATATCAACCCGTGACATAATTTACGGGCCATCGGGACACTCCCGGGCCAAAAAGGAGCGCTAAGAAATCCTCCTTTGGTTTTTGCTGAATTTTGAGAAACCACTTCGGGGTTCTCTTTAGAATGATAAATAATGATGTTAGGAACTCTAGGAATTAATTTTATAGGAGTTCGTGCCACCTCGGCACTCCTCCGGACTTTTCGTGCTTTAAGGAGCGGGTGTGAGCACTCCCGAGCATTTTGCGTATTTGACTGAATATGCTTAGGGAATATATTTGTATATTCATATAATAATTGTATGGCCATTTAGTTTGAATATTAGAGGGTCATACAAGGTCATGTTTGACCATATGCTTCTAAGGCGTTTTAGCGTTTACGGTGAAACGACTGTTTTTACGTAACGTTTTCATGCATGGGTTTGCATGCGTACGTGAAATGATTTATATTTGGATTATATTCCAATAAATAATGATTAAATAATATTATTTAGATTTGGGGTATTTCAGATGTACTTAGTTTTCAACTTTTTAGTGAAGGCAAATAAATCCAAGAAGACACATATTATGCATATTCCTTTGTTGTCGGTGATGATTTCAGAAAAAGAAGAGGAAAGTGAGACTGTGTCTCTGTAATTGAAGTGGTAGTCATGGATGTGTAACACCGTTTGTATTTGTGTTGTGGCCATTGTAATTTGTGATTTTTCTTCCATTCCTTTTGTCAAACCGTGAGCTTCGTCTCGTAAATTATGAATGGATGGTTATTAAATTAAAATAACATCTTATTGTTTGGTTCATTGGAGCAGACTAACAAAGGTAAACTCAGTATTTTTTCTCAAAACATCTTTGTCTTTTCGTGAAACGTTTAGCAGTAACTATAACTTTATAGCAGAAAATAGTTCACTTTTATAACACTGCTGATTCATTTTACGTAGACATAATATTCACTTTGATAACACTGTAGATTCATTCTATGTAAACATAAGATTCACTTTGCACTAACTTATCACAATGTATAAGGAAACTTTTATAATACAAAACCAAATTTTGTAGAAGAAATAATTCACTTTTATAACACTACTGATTCATTTTATGTAAACATAAGATTCAATTTGATAACTGTAGGGATTTTGGGCCCATTTCCCTAGGATCGTTGTGAGATTGACATGGTTATTGAAGAAGAAAACCCACAAGATAATGTAATGATAAAATAGTGACACAGGGATATACGTGGTTTGGTCCGAACATGACTTACGTCCACGGGAGGAGATATAACAACTTTCATTAAAAGGATGAGGACTACAAGTTTATTTGAGGATTACCCAACCTACCCATCAACTCGTGTTTATCGTGTTTCCCTTGGTGTATTTACCCAAGTCCCTTTTTGTTCCCGTAGAACCACCCTTGACTCTCTTGGAATGATCCCCACATGTTGGGATGATCCTAAGCTATGAGTTACTAGTTCTTTTTATAGTGTTAGATCTTAAACATTCACTTATCCCCACATTAACCCAGTAACAACTACAACAAAATGGTGTACAAGTTACAACGGTTACAACCTCATTAACACCATCCATTAACAGAAGGAACAACTAACACTCGGGTATCTAGAGAGCCATAAGTCTTAAATTCTTCTTTCAAGGATTAAACTTCCTCATAACTTTCCTCATAATGTTACAAAACCAAATGTTTTAGACGCCATTAATTTATACTGCATAAATGCTCCCATTAATGCATCTTCAACTTCTATGAAACTTTTTGTGAAAAAGACACTAATCGACAGGCATAACCAGTTAACTTTACAAGAGCAATTCAATGAATTTAGCATTAATTCTAACAATTATTCCTCTTAATGCTAAATTCGATCAATCTATTACCACCATCATTGACAAATTTCTCTTGAAGAATAATCCCAAAAACAGTCACACAAGGACTAAACCGGAGAACTTCATCTGGACTGTATGTATTCCTACTTTGGTAAATTGACCACTGCTCCCCAAGTCCTCAAAGACTCATGTGGTCCAAATCTCCGTGGACCTGCCACGAAACAAAGTAAGTAGCAACTCAGGGAACAACTACGCAACCAAATACAATAGTGATCTCTTCCGTCTTTACCTTTCTCGCAAAGTCTTCAAACTTGACCTAACAGTAGCTTCACAATTGATCACCACGCGAAGCATTGTTTACGGTTATATGCATGCTACCACAACCCTATGTCCACCACTTGCTAGATGATGTCCAGTGCACCAATGAAGGCCACGATCCGTCATGTGACCCGAGAAAATATTTTTCTCGTTTTCAACATTAGTCTACCATAATTGAAGTTTCACTAGATCTTACATTTCTTTATTATTCTTACTCCCTCACAAAATGGGTTCTAAGATAAAGAACCAGAAATAACTTCAAATATTTAGATGCAACTAAATTTTTCAAGATCTAAGATCTTCAACTTAATCTCCTTCCAGAATCACTTGATAATCTCCAAGTACATCCCCACACCAAAAAACACTAGTAGTTGTCGAATTTTATGTTTACGAGCTCTTCCTCTTTACTAAGCTTGTTTTCAATCCTTACATATTCGTAAGAACATGTCACCTCTCTCCCGCACCTTTCTTCATTTTACTTTTATCACAACCCATATCATCTTGAATCGCCATTCTTTCTTCCCAATGACATCTCCACCAATACGAACATCCCAAAAAACCATGAGCTCGGATACCACTTGTTAGGATTTTAGGCCCATTTCCACAGGATCGTGGTGAGATTGACATGGTTATTGAAGAAGATAACCTATAAGATAATGTAATGATAAAATAGTGACACAAGGATATACGTGGTTTGGTCCAAACATGACCTACGTCCACAAGAGGATATAACAACTTTTATTAAGAGGATGAGAACTAAAATTTTACATGAGGATTACCCAAATACCCATCACCCTGTGTTTTTGTGTTTCTCTTGGTGTTTTTACACGAGTCCCTTTGAGTTCTCACAGTGCACCCTTGACTCTCTTGGATGTGATCCCCACAAGTTGGGATGATCCGGCTATGGGTTACTAGATCTATTTATAGTGATAGATCTTAACCTTCACTTATCCCCACATTAACCCAGTAACAGCTACCACATAATGGTGTACAAGTTGCAATGGTTACAACTTTATTAACACCATCCATTAACACAAGGAACAACTAACACTCGGGTATCTAGAAAGCCAGAAGTCTTAACATCTTCTTTCAAGGATTAAACTTCCTCATAACTCTCTTCATAATTTTAGAAAACCGAATGCTTCAGATGCCATTAATTTACATCACATAAATCCCATTAATGCATCTTCAACCTCCATGAAACTCTTTGTGAATAAGACACTAATTGGAAGACATAACCAAGTAACTTTACAAGAGCAACTAAACGGATTTAGAATTAATTCTAACAATAACCCCACTGATTCACTTCGTAATTCACTTCGTAAACATAAGATTCACTTTGCACTAACACAACAAAATGTATAGAAAACTTTATAACCTGAAACTATAACTTTATAGTAAAAATAGTTCACTTTCATAACATTGCTGATTCATTTTACGCAAACATAATATTCGCTCTTGTAACACTACTGATTCGTTTTACGTAAACATTTGTTGTTAAAAAGTGACTCATATGTTGTTAAAAAGAAAAGTAAATCTCCTAAATAGAGGTTGTTTAACTAAAGTGAATCATATTGTTTAACTAAAGCGAATAAGAGGTTTAAGAAATGTAACACCCCAACTACAAATAACACACTTAACGACACTTGGCAGCGGAAATCACAACTCACCACATAACTCAACTCTTTGGTGTTACACGCCGTTAGCCACCCACGTGGCTAACAAGGCTAACATACATACATTGTTCCGGTCTGATGGACTAAACTCCCGAGCAACTACACATAAATCCGTTCCATGTCCAACAATCATTATACACTTACATTACAGCTGTACCGAGTAATTACCAACTAACGCCGATACATTTTCGGTCTTACTACTCCTATAATATATCCACAATTCTCATGACTACCACATACAAACAACTACCCCGTCCTACTCTCGAACGGCTTCCAGTTCCTTGTACCTGAAAAGTATTGGGGCCCCCAAAGGGGGGTCAGCACCTTTGCTGGTATGGTAATCCCGCAGCCCGCATGCTACCGGGCCACGCACAACTACTTGTCGTCTTAGCATGCGGTTGATTTTATTTCAAACATGCACAAACTCACACAATATCATGCTTATAAGCAAACATCCATTAATAGAATACAGACACAAGGTTAGCACACTCAACATAACAACACACTTCACTTTATAACATACACAACTTATTTTCACTCTTCTTAGAGTACATGAACTTCACTTAGGGAGTGCCGGGGTGATATAAGCCCGAGCACAACATACATACATTTTCTTTACCTGAGTGGCGGCCTCATATAGGACCGATCACAACATACACAATTTCCCCCTAGCTCCAATAGTGATGAGGTAGGTAAGCCTTGGTTAAGCTTGTGGGTGGTTGTAATCCAAGAAGAAAAACAACCATAACATAACAGAGAGGGAGTCGAAGCAACATAGGCGTCAACACCCTAACAACATTACACATAATTTCCCTCCTAGCCCGATATGGAGGTCGGGTAGGTAAGCTTTGGCTAAGCTAATGGGAGGTCAAAATCCAATGAAGGAAATCAACCCTTAACATAACAGGATGGGAGTTAATTTACATATATATATATATATTAACTCCCAAACAATACGCGCGACCGGGACACCCGGATTCCTCTCCATACATAACATATACATATTAGTTAGAGGTTCCCTTATGGAACATATCACACACATACATCACATAGTGTTACTAACTCGGTTAGACACATAAGGGGAATCATATCCCATTTCAACAACACGGATATCAGTATCCAACATCAACAACATATTAAACAAGTCACATACATCACGCATTGTCACAACATACAATAACGCACGGATAGCCGTAGTTAGAACGTTCCCATGGGTTGGGACGTTTATTCCGAATACCGATCTCTTATGTGAACCTGAGGTCGGTTAACTATTATTTAACACTTACTAAGGTTAAGCGGTATCGGAATTAGTTACGCCACAATAATGAATTACTGTAAACTCATTTCATGCTTTATCTTGCAAGGTGGCAAACACACAGAAAAACACATTGGCATACAAGCCGGTGTAATCCGGTAGGACACAGGTTGCAAGAAAACCATACCTGTCACCGAAGGTGCACTCTAATGTGCCGTCACATGTTCCTTGAAACTCTTTGGACCACTGGTAACATTATAACTATCCTTATTAATATTGGGGTAACATAATTATTTAACGACTAATGTGCCCATGCTTAACCCCGTTCGGTAGTTTTATAACTTTACATTTTTAACTTGTTTACTTTCACATTTTTACTACAACTCTTCACCACGTAATTACCATTACAACTTACTTAACATATCCTTAACAACCTTATAACCTCATTACTTATCAATCCCCATCATTGGGTATCCTTTCCTACCCTTAAACAAAATTTTTGCTCAAAATTACACTATGTCCGAACTTGGGTCCGAGCTTCGGAAGTTCGGACGCAAGTCGAGACTCAAATGGGTGAAAACTGGTGAATGTCCGAACTTGTGTCCGAGCTTTGAAGTTCGGACACAAGTCGAGGCCATAACTGAAGAAAATTTCTACCTGTCCGAACTTGTGTCCGAGCTTCTAAGTTCGGACACAAGTCGAGGCCAAAACTGAGGAAAACTTACAGGCGTCCGAACTTATGTCCGGACATCGAAGGTCGGACACAAGTCGAAACAAAATAGCCTGGGAAAAATTTTCGAGTGTCCGAACTTCCAAGTTCGGACGGAAGTTCGGACAACACTGAAACTCGGAAAATTTTATAGAACGACGAGGCATGTCCGAACTTCCAAGTCCGGACGGAAGTTCGGACGTACCCAAAAATTCAGCAAACAGAGGCAAATTCTACCCAGAATTGCACTTCTAATAAACCTACACTAACACCTTGTTTCACAAGCTACAAACAACCATTCTCTTCCACATTAACCATCCCAAATGAACACCTAAATTCTCTCATCCATAAAGCCATCATCAAACACTCATTCCCAACAAAATTTTGCCATAACCTCCCCCTAAACCTTACACATCCTCATCAATTATCATCCTTTTCATTCCTAAACAGCGCATAACAATTCCTTAAATTCCATCAACAACAACTTATCAACCTGTGAGCCTCGATTTTAAACCCTATCCTATGTGGATTAGCTTGATTGGGATCTGATCGGGTTTTAGGTCCACTTATAGCCTAAGATTAATAACTATGTCATATAACAATAATTATTAAAACCTAAGCTAGCTCACTGGAACCTATTATGAGCCGCCACCTAATTTTAACCTAGATCAAATTAGGAAAGGAGAGTTCGGGTTCGGGGGCTTGATATTCGACTTAATTAGGGTTCAATTACTTTCATTACCCTTCCTAGGTCGTTTTTCCTCTACTCAGTTTATTTACGGCTTACTACAAAGTCGTTTTTAACCTAAGTGCGCGCTTCTGTTTTTTTGTGTTTTTATCATTTTTTGACAGAAAAACAAAGTGAAATTGAAAGCTACCTAAACTAGGGTTTCGGAGGCAGAATTAGGTCAAATTTTGCTTACGTCCGTAGCCACGGACCCCATGTCCGAGACCACGGACCCCAGTTAACCTAAACTATACAGAAGAGTCGAAAATAAAGAAAAACAAAATTTTGCAGGGTCCGGGGCCTCGGACAGGCTGTCCGAGGGCCCGGACATTATCAGAAAAACCTAAATTTTGAATTTTTTAAATCCCGCCGCCGTCCGTGGGTGTCCGTGGTCTCGGACAACGCGTCCGAGGTCCCGGACCATAGGTCCGAGGTCACGGACCACCCACGGACAGGGGTTTTCAGAAGGTTCCCGAGGGTGTTTTGAGCTCAAATTTTATGGGTGTGTAGCCTGAAAGGTTTACAAGTCGTTAGTGATTGAAAGTTTTCGATTTGAATTCGAACTAAGCACGAAACTTAGTAAACAAGTTATTGGACAGAAGCTTGAATAAACAGCAATACAGAAGCTTTCGAAGGTTAGTTTGAGCCCAAATTTCGAGGCAAGACAGATAATACCGTGGAGAATTAGGGAAGCTGAGTTTCTACCTGTTTTACCTTCGGATTCACAACGTTTCTTCACACCGGGATTCGTCGAGTGCTCCGTTGATGATAGACCCGAAGGGACTTCGAACCAAGCTTCTGGTTGTTGGTTGTTCTTGCTGTTCTTCACGTTTTGGTGGTGTTTTTGTGGGGTTTTGATGATTATTGGTGCTTTGGGAATTGGAAAACGTGTTTAGATGATGATTTCAGGGGATTTTCGGTATGATTTGGGTGGCCGGGTGTTGGGAAACGTGAGAGAGAGAGAGGAGGCTGCCTTTTCTGACTCTCTAGGGTTCTTGAGTATGTGAGGTTCTGATTTTATCCAAAAACCTATCCCTTTATATAGACTTTCTTAAAGATAAAGAAAATCTAGTAAAAGTAAGATTTTTCGATATTTTAACTAAGTAACTTCCCAAAGGAATTTTGCTATGAAATTCTAACCACATGTCAAGAATGGATATTATGAATTTTCTGAGGTGGAAACGGATTTTTTAAATGCTGGAGCATTTTTAAATTGAATTTCTCGTCAGATTCAGTCAGAAATTGCTAGAAAATTATTGGAAATTGAAAAATCAAAATTCCAACGCCATTATGCTTAAAATGTCATCCTCTATCATGGGTTAAAATATCAAAGCATTTCGAGCTGATTTGGGCACCCTTTGGAGGAGAGAGAAAGCCTATAGGAGAACTCAGAAGCCTTAAAAATTACGAAAACGCCCCTGACAATGACGAAACTGCTCCTCAGGCCCTGGAACACGCCGATCGGGCCGGAGTCTCTTACTGTTTGATGGAGATGGCTCTCACAACCTCGTAGACCTTAACCAGGGGGTCAAAATTTTGGGTATAACAGATTGCCCCCCGTCAACTGGACTTTGTAACGAATGTGAAAAGTCTGGTTGATGCTTGAGTGGTGCCCCAAAATTTTGGACTCCACAGAATCCTCCACGTTGTGTGAAACCGGGTTAACGATGCCCAGCAATTCGGAGGCGCTGACTACCTAAGCTACAAAGCATTGTCGAGCTTTTCTAAGGCGCTGACTACCTAAAGGTAATAATGAGGTAATGTCAGACTATTCTAAGGTGCCGACTACCTATAAGGATGATACGATGTCAAGCTATTCTAAGGCGTTGACTACCTAAAATGATGATATGCTGTCGAGCTATTCTAAGGCGCTGACTACCTAAAGTGATGAAAATGATGTCAAGCTATTCTAAGGCGTTGACTACCTGAAATGATGATATGTTGTCGAGCTATTCTAAGGCGCTGACCACCTAAAGTGATGAAAATGATGTCAAGCTATTCTAAGGCGTTGACTACCTAGAATGTGGAAATGAGATAATGTCAAGCGATTCTAAGGCGTTGACAAGCTAAAATGTGGAAATGAGATAATGTCAAGCGATTCTAAGGCGTTGACAACCTAAAATGTGGAAATGATGTCAAGCTATTCTAAGGCGTTGACTACCTATAATGAAATGATGTCAAGCTATTCTAAGGCGTTGACTACCTATAACGAATGAAATAATGTCAAGCTATTCTAAGGCGTTGACTACCTATAATGAATGAAATGAATGGAATGTGTTTAATGGAAGCAGGTAAGCTAAGGAGTGGTGTTAGGTCTTACTACGAGCCTAAAGGGATGACTCCAGGTCTTATGACGAACCTAAGGATGGTGCTAGGTCTTATGACGAGCCTAAAGTGAATGAATAAGGGAGGTCTTATGGGTGCCTGTAGGGTAGGCCTTATGGGTGCCTGAAAGGATTTGAATGTAGGGTAGGTCTTACGTGTGCCTAAAAGGATTGAATGTAGGGTAGGTCTTATGTGTGCCTAAAAGGATAGAATGTAGGGTAGGTCTTATGTGTGCCTAAGGTTTAGGGATGAGACTCATCTTAACTCAGTTGCTTATGGAGACTGAGATCCATCCTACTCGATTGCTTACGGAGACCGAGACCCACTCTACTCGGTTGCTTATGGAGACCGAGACCCATCTAACTCAGTTGCTTATGGAGACTGAGACCCAATCTACTCGGTTGCTTATGGAGACCGAGATCCATCTAACTCGGTTGCTTATGGAGACTGAGATCCATTCTACTCGGTTGCTTATGGAGACCGAGACCCAATCTACTCGGTTGCTTATGGAGACCGAGACCCAATCTACTCGGTTGCTTATGGAGACCGAGATCCATCTAACTCAGTTGCTTATGGAGACTGAGATCCATTCTACTCGGTTGCTTATGGAGACCGAGATCCATCTAACTCAGTTGCTTATGGAGACTGAGATCCATTCTACTCGGTTGCTTATGGAGACCGAGATCCATCTAACTCAGTTGCTTATGGAGACTGAGATCCATTCTACTCGGTTGCTTATGGAGACCGAGACCCAATCTACTCGGTTGCTTATGGAGACCGAGATCCATCTAAACTTGACCAGGCAAATGCAGTATGCTTGATGATGTGAGGATGCAAAACACGTTTTATGCAAATGATTGTCATTGTGATCAAATTGTTAAGGTTCCAAACATGGAGATGACAAGGTTTACCCGAGTATTGCAAAGTGAAATTGAAGTGCTTGCGAAAACCGAAAATTTGCACAAAGCAAGAAATAGCTGAAAATGTGCCAAACATGGCAATGCTTGAGAAAAACACTGTTAAGAAAGGAAAGCGAAATAATCATTTCCTGACTAAGAGTTCCAGACCTGCAATTTTTTCTCAGAGGATGAACACGATACTAATGGAAATGTGTGGTGTTCATTGTGGTGCTGAAAGCTTTTGCTGGTGTTCAGGATTTATGACAAGCCTGGGGTTGGGGTGTGATTTTGGATGGTGATTTGGATTAAGATGAGCTGATGTTTTGTGGAGGTAAGACCAGTGACGGGCCTGAGAGTGTTTGTGTGGAGGTTAAGGCTTATGTGGGCATGTGTGGTATGATGTGAGGGTAAGGGCTTATGTGGGCCTACGTGGTAAGGGCTTAGGACGGGCCTATGGATGTTTGAATGTGGAGGAAGGTCTTAGGTCGGGCCTGCGGATGTTTGAGTGGAGGTAGGGCTTAGGTCGGGCCTGCGGATGTTTGAGTGGAGGTAGGGCTTAGGACGGGCCCGTGTGATATGAAGAGGGTTTGACCCTTTGGGTTTTGGATTTTTGGGACTCAATCGGTGTCTTTGTTGCAATTGTTGGGACCAACAATTGCCCCCAGTATTTTTCCTTAAGGCAATCCGAGTTTTTTTTAGGATTTTATGGCAATCGATCGGAACGATCGATTGCCCCCAGTATTTTCTTTGATTAACTGCACAGAACAAGTCTCACTCTCACAAGGTCAGGGTTTATCTTGATGTGGTGCTTTCTATCTACACTCAAAGTATTTAATGCTTGCGCTCGTACTCTCCTTTTGGGTCAAGACATCTCAACCATTGAATTTGACATTTGTTCGATTTACGCGTTCAACCTGTTACTTTCACGTGATTGGATACACAACTACTAAGTCGGAAGTCTTTTGAGCTTATAACATGGCTATGGGGTGTAATGAAAGACAATGGGACGATGGAGGAATGTTTAGGATATGTGGAGCTATAAGGGTGACCAAAGCTGCAACTTGCACCTTCTCTCGGGCTTACTTTCTTTGTCCTGAAGTCGTTCTGGCTACTTCGTGATGACTTCGCTTACGAACTTGGAACTCTGGATTTTTGAATTGTTCCTTGCATCCTTTCTCCTTCTTCCAATTTTGGGTTTCTTCAAGGCTTTTCAGGTTTGCCTTTCTTTGGATTTCTTTCCTTTCGGGGTTCTTGTGTTTCCCGGTTTTGAACTTTGAGAGCTGTTTTGATGCTAGCTCATTTGGATCCTGTGTCACTTAGGGACCATTTGCGGATCGCTTTGTCATGCTGGTAGCGGTTTCGCTTCTTTGGACTTGTGAAGTTGTTGTTCGGAAGTCGGGCTCCTTGCTTCCTTTGGTCACCGGATTGGTTATTCATCACTGGCTGGCTTATTTTGTGGAGTTCGTAGTGTTGTAAAAGAGGGTATACACGAAAAGCTCAGCGGGGGTGCCTAGGGTTTAATGTCTGGGTTCACAGGCTTTTGGCTGTGTGGTGCTGTACCTAGGTGCTTCGTCATCCCTAATAGTTGTGTATCCGTTCTTTGTTACTTTTCGCAGGTCTAAGAGTAAATTTACAAACTATCTCCTTCGGTTAGAGCTATGCCGTTTACCTCACCTTTGAATGTGGTCTCTCTGGAGTCGTGTAAAAATGACACGCTCGTTTACTCATGGTTTTTCCGCTCAAGGCACTCTCACGAAATGTTCACTCAAAGACTTGTTCACACGTTAAAACGAAAATTAAAGATAACAAACCTAACTCAGATTGCCCCCAGTATTAATCTAGGGTTATGCGTTTGGAACCGCTTTAGGGGTTATTTGGACGTTTTGGGATAAGCTGTGGTGTTTGGTTAGGCATGTTCAAATTTTGGGAAACAAAATACAGGTCTTTGCTTTCCATTGTCGGGAAATGATTATTTCATGAACCATTTTCTTCAAAAGAAACTTGTGTAAAACAGAACCCCTCTTTTTTACCATTTAAACTTGAAAAAGTCATCCACTTGTGAACATGAGGAAGAAGATGATTTGACAAAATCGATGCTTCTTATTAGTGGTTTGAAAACAATCATTCTTTGAAAACTATGAGTGATGCATTTAAAAGATGAGTGTTATGGCAAGTTATGCAGTAGAATGCATGGGAACCCTAAGCTTTCTATTGAATTCAAACTCTGCTGAACTGTCTGATGTCGGCATGCTGACCGAGCTCTTGACCACCGGGATGTCACTAAGATGACTGTGATCACCTTCTTCTTGGACTCTTATTAGGCTCTACGAAATACCTGAACTAGGAATGCCTATTTGGGCCTGAATCTTTTACAAACTAAATGGGAGGTGCATGAGTGGAATCGGTTTCATGAATGTGGATTGGCACTTGGGCCTCGATGATTTCATGGATGTGGATAGGCACTCGAG
Organism: Limonium bicolor; assembly: GCA_023374045.1. Classification (NCBI taxonomy): domain Eukaryota; kingdom Viridiplantae; phylum Streptophyta; class Magnoliopsida; order Caryophyllales; family Plumbaginaceae; genus Limonium; species Limonium bicolor. The sequence goes on along the minus strand of CM041781.1, from coordinate 246,851,852 downwards.
CCTGGATGAATTGAAAGTGAGGCGCAAGGGCCAGAAATATTTGAGGATGTGGCGCTTGGGCCGGAGTTTTGTGAGAATGTGGCACTTGGGCCGGAATGTTGTGAAGATGTGGCGCTTGGGCCAGAATGTTTAAAGAATGTAGCACTTGGGCCAAAATGTTGTGAAGGTGTGGCGCATGGGCCAGTGTTATACCCAAAATTTTGCCCCCCCTGGTTAGGGTCTGCAAGGTTTTGGTGTCGTGAGGAATATTTGATCGGGTAATGAGGGATTCCGGCTCGATCGGTGTGTTCCAGGGCTTGAGGAGCAGTTTCGTCATTGTCAGGGGGGTTTTCGTAATTTTTAAGGCTTCTGAGTTCTCCTATAGGCTTTCTCTCTCCTCCAGAGGGTGCCCAAATCAGCTCGGAATGCTTTGATATTTTAACCCATGATAGAGGACGACATTTTAAGCATAATGGCGTTGGAATTTTGATTTTTCGAATTTCCAATAATTTTCTAGCAATTTCTGACTGAATCTGACGAGAAATTCAATTTAAAAATGCTCCAGCATTTAAAAAAATTCGTTTCCACCTCAGAAAATTCATAATATCCATTCTTGACATGTGGTTAAAATTTCATAGCAAAATTCCTTTGGGAAGTTGCTTAGTTAAAATATCGAAAAATCTTACTTTTACTAGATTCTCTTTATCTTTAAGGAAGTCTATATAAGGGGATAGGTTTTTGGATAAAATCAGAACCTCACATACTCAAGAACCCTAGAGAGTCAGAAAAGGCAGCCTCCTCTCTCTCTCTCACGTTTTCCAACACCCGGCCACCCAAATCATACCAAAAATCCCCCGAAATCACCATCTAAACACGTTTTCCAATCCCCAAAGCACCAATAGTCATCAAAACCCCACAAAAACACCACCAAAACGTGAAGAACAGCAAGAACAACCAACAACCAGAAGCTTGGTTCGAAATCCTTTCGGGTCTGCCATCAACGAAGCACTCGACGAATCCCGGTGTGAAGAAACGTTGTGAATCCGAAGGTAAAACAGGTAGAAACTCAGCTTCCCTAATTCTCCACGGTATTATCTGTCTTGCCTCGAAATTTGAGCTCAAACTAACCTTCGTGGGCTTCTGTATTGCTGTTTGTTTAAGCCTCTGTCAGATAACTTGTTTGCTAAGTTTCGTGCTTAATTCGAATTCAAATTGAAAACTTTCAATCACTAACGTCTTGTACATCTTTCAGGCTACACACCCATAGAATTTGAGCTCAAAACACCCTCGGGAACCTTCTGAAAACCCCTGTCCGTGGGTGGTCCGTGACCTCGGACCTATGGTCCGGGACCTCGGACGCGTTGTCCGAGACCACGGACACCCACGGACGGCGGCGGGATTTTAAAAATTCAAAATTTAGGTTTTTCTAATGATGTCCGGGCCCACGGACAGCCTGTCCGTGGCCCCGGACTTTGCAAATTTTCGTTTTCCTTTAATTTCGACTTTTCTGTATATTTAGGTTAACTGGGGTCCGTGGTCTCGGACGTTTGGTCCGTGGCTACGGACGTAAGCAAAATTTGACCTAATTCTGCCTCCGAAACCCTAGTTTAGGTAGCTTTTAATTTCACTTTAATTTTCTGTCAAAAAATGCTAAAAACACAAAAAAACAGAAGCTTGCGCACTTAGGTTAAAACGACTCGTAATAAGCCGTAAATAAACTAAGTAGAGGAAAAACGACCTAGGAAGGGTAATGAAAGTAATTGAACCCTAATTAAGTCGAATATCAAGCCCCCGAACCCGAACTCTCCTTTCCTAATTTGATCTAGGTTAAAATTAGGTGGCGACTCATAATAGGTTCCAGTGAGCTAGCTTAGGTTTTAATAATTATTGTTACATGACATAGTTATTAATCTCAGGCTATAAGTGGACCTAAAACCCAATCGGATCCTAATCAGCCTTAATCAACATAGGATAGGGTTTAAAATCGAGGCTCACAGCCAGAGTGTTTAAAGAATGTAGCACTTGGGCCAAAATGTTGTGAAGATGTGGCGTTTGGGCCAGAGTGTTTGAAAGTGTGGCGCTTGTGCCAAAAAGTGTTCGAGGATGTGGCGCTTGGGCCTGAATGTGTTTAGGAAAGTGGCGCTTGGGCCGGAATGATTTGGGATTGTGGCACTTGGGCCAGAACGATTTCGGATTGAAGTAAGAAATATGGGCCAGAGGGACTTCTAGACTGGAATGGATGTGCGGGCCTGAATACCCTTAATCTGGAAGTGGAGTAAATGGGCCGAAGGAAGCCATATGGACCGTGAATGGGCCACTGGGCCGAGAGAGAAACCTTGAATCCTAAGATTCGTTTGATGATCCTGTTGGGCCTTGAGGCCAGAAACTAGAATGAATGGGTTGCGCAAACTATCTGGGATTCGAATGTTTTATGCTATGGGCCAAAATTTTGGATTGAGAGCAAAGTTCGTGGGCCAAAACTATGAATTGGTCTGTGGGCCCAGATTAAGTGAGTTATGAGTGTGGTACTTGGAATATTCTAAGAATTTGGCACCTAGGCCAGAATGCGTTTGGGCTAGAAATAGGGCGCATGGGCCGAAATGATTTCTAAACCATGTCCTAGATGTGAATTGGAATTTGGGCCGAGTAATTCTGATTGGGCCTAAAAGATGATACTTATATCTAGGATTTTGGGCCAAAGCCCGAGTGGAAAGTCTTTCTAGACTAGAATAAACCCTGAAACGGAAAGGCCTGATGGATTTTCATGAACTGCTTTAGGTGGATTTGTTTTTCATGGGCCAAGAACTAAATTGATAATTCAAATTGGGCCGAAAGAGAGAAATCACCTAAGTGTAAACTTTTGGGCCAGGGCCCAAACAAACAATTCATTCACTCAAACCAAACAGGGCCTTTGGGCCGCAAACAATGAAGTCGTAAATTCCAGATTGGGCTGAGTTGATATAGGAAGAGTTCCTATCAATTTCTAGGCTGGCAGTGGGCCGGTCATACAAGCAAACAAGGCCCACACAAGTTCAACATGTCCTCACTAGACGCCTCAACCAAATTGGGTATGGATCGATCCGGAGAGGTGCTTGGGGCATGGGCCCAGGTCACCACAAAGGAATAGGGCTTGCACGCTATTCTCTTTGGGCTTCCCCACTTTTTTCACATCACCTAAAGGTGTGCATCTACGGTCGGGTCTTTGATTGACCAAACAATGGGCTAGGTAAGGGTACTGCCATGAAAATGCTTGGGGCTAAAGCCCAGGTATTAAGGGGGTGTGGTTAGACGACACCCTCCTCTTTTCCCCCACTTATTCACATCACCTAAAAGGTGTGAGTCCTTGACAGGGGACCCTCAAACGGGTCCCGAGGTGAAGTTGGTTTGCGTGGACCCTCGCTCTCATATGATGCAAAGGTACAGAAATTAAAGTGCGCACGAAAGTAAACAAACAATATAATAAAGCCATAAATAAACATTTTCGAGTTAAGCCCTCTTTCTTAAAATTAAACAAGTTAAAATTAAGAGTTTTGTCCCCAGCAGAGTCGCCAGTCTGTGAGCCTCGATTTTAAACCCTATCCTATGTGGATTAGCTTGATTGGGATCTGATCGGGTTTTAGGTCCACTTATAGCCTAAGATTAATAACTATGTCATATAACAATAATTATTAAAACCTAAGCTAGCTCACTGGAACCTATTATGAGCCGCCACCTAATTTTAACCTAGATCAAATTAGGAAAGGAGAGTTCGGGTTCGGGGGCTTGATATTCGACTTAATTAGGGTTCAATTACTTTCATTACCCTTCCTAGGTCGTTTTTCCTCTACTCAGTTTATTTACGGCTTACTACAAAGTCGTTTTTAACCTAAGTGCGCGCTTCTGTTTTTTTGTGTTTTTATCATTTTTTGACAGAAAAACAAAGTGAAATTGAAAGCTACCTAAACTAGGGTTTCGGAGGCAGAATTAGGTCAAATTTTGCTTACGTCCGTAGCCACGGACCCCATGTCCGAGACCACGGACCCCAGTTAACCTAAACTATACAGAAGAGTCGAAAATAAAGAAAAACAAAAATTTGCAGGGTCCGGGGCCTCGGACAGGCTGTCGAGGGCCCGGACATTATCAGAAAAACCTAAATTTTGAATTTTTTAAATCCCGCCGCCGTCCGTGGGTGTCCGTGGTCTCGGACAACGCGTCGAGGTCCCGGACCATAGGTCCGAGGTCACGGACCACCCACGGACAGGGGTTTTCAGAAGGTTCCCGAGGGTGTTTTGAGCTCAAATTTTATGGGTGTGTAGCCTGAAAGGTTTACAAGTCGTTAGTGATTGAAAGTTTTCGATTTGAATTCGAACTAAGCACGAAACTTAGTAAACAAGTTATTGGACAGAAGCTTGAATAAACAGCAATACAGAAGCTTTCGAAGGTTAGTTTGAGCCCAAATTTCGAGGCAAGACAGATAATACCGTGGAGAATTAGGGAAGCTGAGTTTCTACCTGTTTTACCTTCGGATTCACAACGTTTCTTCACACCGGGATTCGTCGAGTGCTCCGTTGATGATAGACCCGAAGGGACTTCGAACCAAGCTTCTGGTTGTTGGTTGTTCTTGCTGTTCTTCACGTTTTGGTGGTGTTTTTGTGGGGTTTTGATGATTATTGGTGCTTTGGGAATTGGAAAACGTGTTTAGATGATGATTTCAGGGGATTTTCGGTATGATTTGGGTGGCCGGGTGTTGGGAAACGTGAGAGAGAGAGGAGGCTGCCTTTTCTGACTCTCTAGGGTTCTTGAGTATGTGAGGTTCTGATTTTATCCAAAAACCTATCCCTTTATATAGACTTTCTTAAAGATAAAGAAAATCTAGTAAAAGTAAGATTTTTCGATATTTTAACTAAGTAACTTCCCAAAGGAATTTTGCTATGAAATTCTAACCACATGTCAAGAATGGATATTATGAATTTTCTGAGGTGGAAACGAATTTTTTAAATGCTGGAGCATTTTTAAATTGAATTTCTCGTCAGATTCAGTCAGAAATTGCTAGAAAATTATTGGAAATTCGAAAAATCAAAATTCCAACGCCATTATGCTTAAAATGTCATCCTCTATCATGGGTTAAAATATCAAAGCATTTCGAGCTGATTTGGGCACCCTTTGGAGGAGAGAGAAAGCCTATAGGAGAACTCAGAAGCCTTAAAAATTACGAAAACGCCCCTGACAATGACGAAACTGCTCCTCAGGCCCTGGAACACGCCGATCGGGCCGGAGTCTCTTACTGTTTGATGGAGATGGCTCTCACAACCTCGTAGACCTTAACCAGGGGGTCAAAATTTTGGGTATAACACAACCATAACTCCAGAACCACAATATCAATCTCAAACTTAAAGCATTTGTCTCTTAAGGCCCTCAACTCAACATTAATTCACAACCTCTTCTAACATCAACTAAACACATTACAACATAGTTTTCAATCCATACATTTGGGTTCATTAATTTGTTTACCCATCCCAAACAACTTCAACAATTATAACAAGGTTTAAGGTAGTTTTCTTACCTTAATTTCACAAGTTTCCTCAATTCTCCTCTTGCTCCTCATCTTCTCCAAAATTGGTTAAGAGGGTATGGAGTTTCCAACTCCATCCCAACGTCCAAGAACACAAAAACATACTTAATTAATCATCTAACCCCTTGGAATATCTCAATTCATTAAAAGGGCTAGAACACAAGTTAGGGTTTACCTTTTAGAAGTTTTTAAGAGGGATTCTCACCCTTGAATCAAGAAGGAAATCACTCCACCATTGAAGGGTCAATTTGGAGCTCAAGAACAAGAATAAAAACAAGGTATCAAAATGGTGAAAAATTGATTACACCAAGAGATGAAGGAAAAATGAATTTTTCTTGGGAATCTTTACCTTGGAAGGAAGAGGAGACTACAAGCTTCTCATTGGTGCCATTTTCACTTCAAATGGGGAAAACCCATGGAGATCAACTTCATCCTTTTGGAATTTTGAAAAGAGAAGATGATAGAGGGAGATGAGAGGAAGAAGAATATGTGGTTTGTTTTTGATTTGGAGCTCAAATGGAGCTTGGGGATGAAGAAGAATGGAGGAAGCCATTGTTGGCTAGATGGAGAGTTCCATCGGCAGCAAGGAGGAAGGGGGAGGGTTGGGAGAGAGAGAGAGAGAGAGAGGAAAGAGAAAGGAAAGAGAGAAATGAGAGGAGAGAGAGATAGGTGGGGTATAAGTAGTTTCTCTCTATTTTTGCCCTATTAATTAGTTACTAGTCGTGTGTGAGTGAGCTGTTTACATTAATAAAACCGGCCCACTACTGTGAACACGTTGGAGTGTTTTTCGTCTTTTAACAGAAAACGCTCGTTTATTCGCTCGGTTTAGTACTATTCACTAACCGGGACCGTTTTCCGGAATTTTCTCATTCCCTTAATTTTAGTGGTTACCAAACTCCCATTAATGTTTAATTATTGTTATAAAATCAACCATTATTTTTACGGGGTCATTTAACTGTTTAAAGTCACGTTTTTCGGGTTTTCTCGAAAAACGCGTTTTAGGACTCCGTTAGCGTTTTAACGCATTGTTTGAATCCGTTTTCTTCCAGGATTTTTCCCACATGTTATTAATGTGTAATTAAGGTATAAAAATATATTTACAACCCTAATGAAGGTTATGTACCTCCTTAAATAATTAAATACGCGTTTTCACGTTGTGTGGCTTTACGCATTTTCTCTTTCTTTTTGGTTTTCATTCCTTCACCAATAATCTTAAGGACTTAATTAGCCTTAGAAAATTATAATTACATAATTAATTAACACATTAAGGTTTGGGGTATTTCAATCTACCCTCCTTAAAAGAACTTCGTCCTCGAAGTTCACACTTCCCACACATCGTTAGTTAGAATCCGGGGATTACTTATAACATAAACTTCCATAACAAACATGTTTTACATCACAACCTCGGACTTGATGGTCCGGGTAACACATCCATACATACATAACATATTTAGTAACCTCGGACTTAATGGTCCGGGTACCTTAACAACATTATACATACATAACAACCCTTTGACTCTTGGTCTGGGTAACATAACAACATTTAGACTCGTGGTCTTGATAACACAACATCCTTTAGACACATAGGTCTTGTTAACATAACGCTTCCGGAATTCAATCACATTAGGACTCAAGGTCCAAAATAATAATTATTACACATACCACACAACATGTCATAGCATGTATATCAACCAGAAATTCCTTTTCCATCTCTTCATGGGTTCGAGACCCATGTTGAGTACATATACACTGTGATCCCGCAGAAACGGTCGCGATGGACACTCTGGTCCCCGTTCCTTTGGGAGATCAAAACAATTGCATACATCTTTAAAATATACTTCTCATGTCACCGGTCCTAAGACAAAGGCTCATACGTCCTCAGCTCGTGAGCAAGTAGTAGGAAAATACCCTCTATGAGGTTAAGTATAATGAAATCCTTTATTGGAAGGATACATGTTGAAAATCCTCTACGAGGTCACATAAAGGTAGTCCTTCCTTTGAAAATACCACTTAAGAATCTTAAAATATTTATTGAAGTATTGAAAATACCAATTGAAAATTTGAAACCCAATTTAAAATTCTTTTGAAAGCTCCATACAACTCCAAGTCCAGTTGTTGTTAATTGCATCTTATTCTTGATGTGATTATTTATGACCACTTATAGGGAGTTTCAAGAATCATCCAACCCTAATGTGATCAGCATCAGAGTTGAACTATCTTTCCACCCCAATTTGTGTTCGGCTTCCCTTGATCTCATGATAATCAAGTTTCACCTCCCACTTCATTTTCAAACAACCGATAACACATTCATTTCCAATTTTCTATCTTTTAATCCTTCTAGTCATAATCATACATCTCCAAGGGTGGAACTATGTCCAACAATCACCTTCCAGATTTATTTTAAATCAAGTTACCTAGGGAATTTAATTCTCACTAGGTTCTATGTCGGTTTCATACTTCTTCATAAATCACAATACTGTATATATTTACTTTTATCAAAATACAATACACGGTTTTACATTTAGTATCATATGAACATACATAGTCGGGGTTTTAGTTCCCCGGGAGTTTATTACTCCCTTACACTTGTACTCTCTCACACATAACAGTTAACGAGGTATATACATTTATGACAATGGTATTCGCATCTTCTGTGCGCAATTACCACAATTAAACCATGAATGAACGCGTATGTTTATGTAACACACGCACCAATCATCAAAACAAATCATTTTGTGCTATGCACACTACAGTTCACGTACACTTGTACGGTAAAACACACTAAATGGTTTGCGCTCTACCCCCCTTAAAAGGGATTACGCCCACGTAATCAATCACTTAACCACTGGTTTATAACATTCTACCGTCGTGGAGTGTTTATCTCCACGCGGTTTATTACACAATGTGTTCTGGTTCGAGGATTTTAGCCATATTGGCGGTTTAGTCCCTAACCAAGAATTCTCATTAGAGTTTACTTTGACTCTTAACTGGTTTCGATTCTGGCCTGTGAGGCTTTTAGGCATCATTAATTTGCCATTCACTCATGTTCACTATTGGCATTCAACATTTGCATCACTGGTTCACCAGTTTCTGCTGCGCAACTCTTAATACTTTAGGGCTTAGTTTGCCCCCATACATTATTCTTACTGTATTGTATATCCCCGATTATCACCGTCATCTTGGTAATAACGGTTTCTCAACCGACGCGTGGTATCACTTACCATGAGCGAATTCGGTGAGTTACAAAACTTACTATCCACTTCCATGATAATTTACTGTATTCCACACTGACTTACTTGTTTTCTTCCGACTTATTGTCGGTTGAATTTGAGCTGCTACTTAATGTGTAGTACTCTTTCGATTATTTCCCACACTTGAGGTATATTCCATACCGATATTTAACAATCGTGTTACTGTAGTCACTTATGTCAACCAAGTACCTTTGATTGGTACGACCGTGCTTTCCTTGTGTATCGGTTTTATCACACCATGAGCCTTGTTCTTCTATCACATTTAACATTTCCCAAACTTCCTAGCTATCCCACTCGATCATTACTGCACAAGGGCAATACCAAAACACTCAGTCATACAGAGTGCAGAGGCGTAAACTCTTGATAGTAAATCTCTTATGCGATTGCAATAGGAATTCACACTGCTTTCCTTATCACATAGTATTAATTACGGGCTTATTGCCCAGTCTGTTTATCATCACTTACTTGTATGTTCATTGAGTTTCACTCATAACTGGTCTTATTTGCCACATTATTATTTAATAATACTTATGCAACGGTCGCTTACTGCGCACCGTGCTCTTACTCATTATATAACATTAACTTATACTGCATTCGCCATTATATTAGCTTCCACCATTCCACTGTGTTTCACCATTTATTTGGCTGCTTGTTGAATACGCTATTCCTCGCGTATTTATGCTCCCTGAGCGTTGTTCATTACACAATTAGCATCACCCCTATGGTGGTTGCTATTAGACTTACTACCCTTCCGGTCTCCACAACTGGTGCAACGCTTCTATTCGTATAATACTCATTCAAATCACTCTTAGGTAACAACATCATGGTTCGTCCCTAACATACCTCTTAAACTTGGTTCACATAACTACCGCCGTTGCGGTCTCACAATATCAAGAGGTGTCCCCACACTTAAAGCAGTGGTTCGTTATCCACTTTACTTACTTATATAACATAAACTTCTGTGATTAATAAAATTTACTTGACACACTCCATTCATGGCTTATAAGCCCTATTGCTTCGAGCTCTACTCACTGTAGGCTGTCCACACACATTTACTTCTCCAACCAATATTACATGGTTTAGAGGTCGTATTGGGCTCCATGACAAGGCCGTAGCATCACGGTTCCTTTCATGGGATGCCCCTTCAAAGATGCCAGACTTCCTTCTGACGACTTATGCTTAAGCTGGGTGTTAGTCTCAACCCTTGCGTTTCTGTCACGTAATTTCGTTCAACTACTGTTGATCCAAACACCCTTTTAAGGACAGCTCCTGGGTGTCACTAAGTTATGCCATTTCATCTGGCTTGCACTCATTTGTATGTTTAATTTACTACTTCGCTCTGCGTTCTTGGCTGGGTTAAATATCATTTCCAGTGAGATTGATATTCCCTTAGTTCAAGTAATCACTTCGGGAGTCTCATCCCGATCATTGCACATTAACGTATCATAGTAGGCATCTGCCTCGCCATATTTAGGCTGGGTACTTACTCCAGCTATTGCGTTTATCCTTCAGGTTTCCTAAGACCTGTGCGATGTCTTTACTTACTAGCCAGTGCACTTCGCACTTGTTCACCTTTAATCATTTCCTTAAAATAAACTTACTAATTCCTTTAGTCTTCCTTAACTTGACTGGGTTCCTTTATTTCAACGATTCGATGTAATCCATTGCTCTTGCTTGACTTTTACTTCGGACCGTAGTATGGAGTCGACTACTTCCCGTGTTCTAGACTCCACTCGTATACATACGTGGGGTATCCTACTGATACATTGCTACTTACCTGACTAACCCATAAGTAGGTCTATCAGGCCCACAAGCTCCTATCGGAGTGCGGTCGTCCCACATTACTGTTGGTACACTCGTAGTGTCCGTCACATGCCTAGGTGAAGTATTCTATTGTCAACTCCTCTTATATTATCCTGTGATAATATGCATTCCATGCTTCCCGAACTTAATCAAGGGAAGTGTATCCACTGTTGTATTATTATGAACTCAATCCTTTCCTCGGGTTGTTACCCTTGGGTTTACCGGTTTCCATCCGGTTATTTAAAAGTAACTGGGTAATACTTACCTACCATGTGGCACTGAGGCCCGTGTAGGTCTTTTGGTTTGGTTTAGAAGAAGGTTGGTATTGAAATAAAATGGGTTTGAAGGAAAATTTGATTTTGAAAAGAGTTTTAAAATAAATTTAGGTTGAAAGAAAAATTTTCGTGGTTTCACAGTGTTTCTTGCCTTATCCAAGTCTAGCTTCTTGCTGACTGGTGTATTTCCAAGTACAGAGGTCAGGCTATTAAGCCCTTCCACGGTTATGATAATCCCACTTAACTTTAAGCGCTTGTAGTTGTAAAAAAAAAAAAGAAATCTCCCGCACAACCTTGTTGTAGCAGCACTTCCAGGGCAAGTGCGCCATGCTAACCGGTTTTCGGTTCAATACACATTGATTTCGGTACTGCTTTCGCCCGCTCTAACATCAGTGGCCTTGCTGGCCCTTACTTGATCTTACAGTCTTAACAACAATCTTCTGGTACTTCTCACTGTCTTCACGTGATAACCATTAACTAGGGCGTTTCCCATTCTGGGAGACCCCTTTTCCTTAGTTTTGTATCCTCCTCGTACTGTGTTGTAGTTCCTTAATCGGTTGGTATACCGTTGGTGTATTAGTTAACATTTGTAGTCCCATAGACACTCGCCTCGGGTTTCCACTACTTCACTTCTCCACTGTTGCACAGTTAGTGCTTGCAAGCTGGTTGTCCTCGACTGCTCCGCATGTCGACCCAGGGTGCTGGAAATTCCATTCTCTTGTGCATAAGATTCTTCACTTTTCGCTAACATGAGCGGTTAATATTGTTAAAATGGAGACCGTCTTCGGGATCACACCTTTCGGGATCTACCGTATGACAGGTCCTCCGTACTTACAGGGGTAAATATCAACTGCCAGATCGGGTTTTCCCGAGTAAGAGATGACTCTCACCTCTCTGGCATTCCTTCCCGAGTTATAAAATAGGGTTTGTGGAGGGCGGGATGGATACTGTAGGTATCCAGTACACACTGGTATTTCCCTAACTAGCGTACTCGTCACGCTATCACTCAACCCTTAACCCAAGGTACTAAACTCTTAACTCGGTACTTCCTAAGCTCGGTATTTCAGTCATCAGAGCGATACTTCGCTCTGATACCACTTTTTGTAACACCCCAACTACAAATAACACACTTAACGACACTTGGCAGCGGAAATCACAACTCACCACATAACTCAACTCTTTGGTGTTACACGCCGTTAGCCACCCACGTGGCTAACAAGGCTAACATACATACATTGTTCCGGTCTGATGGACTAAACTCCCGAGCAACTACACATAAATCCCGTTCCATGTCCAACAATCATTATACACTTACATTACAGCTGTACCGAGTAATTACCAACTAACGCCGATACATTTTCGGTCTTACTACTCCTATAATATATCCACAATTCTCATGACTACCACATACAAACAACTACCCCGTCCTACTCTCGAACGGCTTCCAGTTCCTTGTACCTGAAAAGTATGGGGGCCCCCAAAGGGGGGTCAGCACCTTTGCTGGTATGGTAATTCCGCAGCCCGCATGCTACCGGGCCACGCACAACTACTTGTCGTCTTAGCATGCGGTTGATTTTATTTCAAACATGCACAAACTCACACACATATCATGCTTATAAGCAAACATCCATTAATAGAATACAGACACAAGGTTAGCACACTCAACATAACAACACACTTCACTTTATAACATACACAACTTATTTTCACTCTTCTTAGAGTACATGAACTTCACTTAGGGAGTGCCGGGGTGATATAAGCCCGAGCACAACATACATACATTTTCTTTACCTGAGTGGCGGCCTCATATAGGACCGATCACAACATACACAATTTCCCCTAGCTCCAATAGTGATGAGGTAGGTAAGCCTTGGTTAAGCTTGTGGGTGGTTGTAATCCAAGAAGAATAACAACCATAACATAACAGAGATGGAGTCGAAGCAACATAGGCGTCAACACCCTAAACAACATTACAAAATTTCCCTCCTAGCCCGATATGGAGGTCGGTAGGTAAGCTTTGGCTAAGCTAATGGGAGGCGAAATCCAATGAAGGAAATCAACCTAACATAACAGGATGGGAGTTAATTTACATATATATTAACTCCCAAACAATACGCGCGACCGGGACACCTGGATTCCTCTCCATACATAACATATACTTATTAGTTAGAGGTTCCCTTATGGAACTTATCACACACATACATCACATAGTGTTACTAACTCGGTTAGACACATAAGGGGAATCATATCCCATTTCAACAACACGGATATCAGTATCCAACATCAACAACATATTAAACAAGTCACATACATCATGCATTGTCACAACATACAATAACGCATGGATAGCCGTAGTTAGAACGTTCCCATGGGTTGGGACGTTTATTCCGAATACCGATCTCTTATGTGAACCTGAGGTCGGTTAACTATTATTTAACACTTACTAAGGTTAAGCGGTATCGGAATTAGTTACGCCACAATAATGAATTACTGTAAACTCATTTCATGCTTTATCTTGCAAGGTGGCAAACACACAGAAAAACACATTGGCATACAAGCCGGTGTAATCCGGTAGGACACAGGTTGCAAGAAAACCATACCTATCACCGAAGGTGCACTCTAATGTGCCGTCACATGTTCCTTGAAACTCTTTGGACCACTGGTAACATTATAACTATCCTTATTAATATTGGGGTAACATAATTATTTAACGACTAATGCGCCCATGCTTTACCCCGTTCGGTAGTTTTATAACTTTACATTTTTAACTTGTTTACTTTCACATTTTTACTACAACTCTTCACCACGTAATTACCATTACAACTTACTTAACATATCCTTAACAACCTTATAACCTCATTACTTATCAATCCCCATCATTGGGTATCCTTTCCTACCCTTAAACAAAATTTTTGCTCAAAATTACACTATGTCCGAACTTGGGTCCGAGCTTCGGAAGTTCAGACGCAAGTCGAGACTCAAATGGGTGAAAACTGGTGAATGTCCAAACTTGTGTCCGAGCTTTGAAGTTCGGACACAAGTCGAGGCCATAACTGAAGAAAATTTCTACCTGTCCGAACTTGTGTCCGAGCTTCTAAGTTCGGACACAAGTCGAGGCCAAAACTGAGGAAAACTTACAGGCGTCCGAACTTATGTCCGGAAATCGAAGGTCGGACACAAGTCGAAACAGAATAGCCTGGGAAAAATTTTCGAGTGTCCGAACTTCCATGTTCGGACGGAAGTTCGGACAACACTGAAACTCGGAAAATTTTATAGAACGACGGGGCATGTCCGAACTTCCAAGTCCGGACGGAAGTTCGGACGTACCCAAAAATTCAGCAAACAGAGGCAAATTCTACCCATAATTGCACTTCTAATAAACCTACACTAACACCTTGTTTCACAAGCTACAAACAACCATTCTCTTCCACATTAACCATCCCAAATCAACACCTAAATTCTCTCATCCATAAAGCCATCATCAAACACTCATTTCCCAACAAAATTTTGCCATAACCTCCCCCTAAACCTTACACATTCATCCTCATCAATTATCATCCTTTTCATTCCTAAACAGCGCATAACAATTCCTTAAATTCCATCAACAACAACTTATCAACCATAACTCCAGAACCACAATATCAATCTCAAACTTAAAGCATTTGTCTCTTAAGGCCCTCAACTCAACATTAATTCACAACCTCTTCTAACATCAACTAAACACATTACAACATAGTTTTCAATCCATACATTTGGGTTCATTAATTTGTTTACCCATCCCAAACAACTTCAACAATTATAACAAGGTTTAAGGTAGTTTTCTTACCTTAATTTCACAAGTTTCCTCAATTCTCCTCTTGCTCCTCATCTTCTCCAAAATTGGTTAAGAGGGTATGGAGTTTCCAACTCCATCCCAACGTCCAAGAACACAAAAACATACTTAATTAATCATCTAACCCCTTGGAATATCTCAATTCATTAAAAGGGCTAGATGTAACACCCCTAATACGCACATGATACTAAATGAAATCGCAGCGGAATAAATCAACTAACAGTAACTAACGCTTCGGTGCTACAACGCCGTCAACACCCACGTGGTTGACAAGGCAGAATAAATACAATTGTACCGGTCTGATGATCAGACTCCGAGCTTAAAACTAAACCATAAATACAATATATACAATAAAAATACCGAGTACTACGTACATCCTTCACTGTATACATCACTGTAACTGCAACAACCCAATAATACATAACGCCACGGGAGCACAGGCGCATCCCGGGCCAACATCCAAAAGTATACAAAAGGTATCACATCCTAGGATCTAAAGCCACTCCGCTTCTTCGATCCTCATCCTGCAGTATAAGAATATGGATCCCTCGAGGGGGTCAGCAACCCTTGGCTGGTATGGCTAACGCGCAGCCCATCGGCTACCGGGATACGCGCAGCTACTTGTCATTATAACATGGTATTCAATTATATACATGGCATAACATAACATGGAGCATGGCATCAATGGTGCATAGCTCACAACACATACAGTGGATTTTTACTCCACGATAACAAACCACAAGGGTCAAATCATAAGAGCCTAGAGAGTGATTCACTCTCATGTCAAGCTCGTTAAACACTCATTACCGTTCTGTTAGACGAACGAGTAACTTAAGTCACAGATGGTTCGGATTTAGTGACCCGAACACCCACACAAACACAGGTTCCCACTAAACCGATCATAAGTCAGAATAGGTAAGCTTTGGAAGAAGCTAGCAGGAGATCGAACGCCAAATTAAGGAGAACGATCTTAACAACATAAGAGTCGAATCTGATTCAGATATCTACTCTTAACTTACATGCATGACCGGATAACCGGATTCCTCACTTCCCAGTTAACACTTGTTAGAGTTCATAGTGGAACTTAACATCCAACACGCCATAGGTGGTAAGTCATGTTAGACATACACAAGGGAATTGAGTCACAACATTACATCACAATAGTAAGAACAACTGTAAACTCATTACATGTTTAAATCTTTAACGTTGTAAACACAGAAAAACATACAACACACAAACCGGTGTAAACCGCTAGACAACAGACTGCAAGAAAACCATACCTTGGTCCTTGCCTCGTTTGGTTTCCTCCGTAGGTCACTCCTATACATTTCAAGAACGTCGGTTAATTAACTTACTAACCTCCAAATTTACTAAGTGTTTAACACAATTGTATGACATGTTTTAATGTCTATCTTACCCTAGGTTGCCTTCATTATACACCCTAGGGTTAACTACATAAGTCACATTCTTTTCTGTTTTTTTTTTTTACAAGTTTAGGTCCGACCGACCTTGCCGACCGAACTTACCCAAGTTCGGTCGATTCCAGAGTACATTTCCGTTAAAAATTTTCTACTCCGACCGAACTTACCAAGTTCGGTCCTATGTTCGGTCTTTTCCCGAGAGTTTCTTCCCTTTTGTAAATTTAGCCCGACCGAACTTACCATGTCCGGTCCCTAAGTTCGGCCTTTTCCAGAGAGTTTCTCCCCTTTGTAAATTTAGCCCGACCGAACTTACCATGTCCGGTCCCTAAGTTCGGCCTTTTCCAGTAACTCAATCCGTACTCAAAATACAGGCCCGACCGACCTTGCAAGTCCGGTCCCCAAGGTCGGTCTTTTCCAGAAGCCAATTCTCGCAGGGTAAACTGGGCTCGACCGAACTTGCAAGTTCGGTCCGCAAGTTCGGTCTGCCCCAGACCTTTGTTTTCCTTGTCACATTCAACTCCAACTTCACCCCATACACCTAGTACCTACCTAACCCCCCCTACCTCTTGGGCACTTCAAACACACCTTAAGACATCCTTAAACACTCATAAAACTCATTATCTAATTCCTTAAACCTTTACTTATTTCTTCACAAAATTCCTAACACTTACAACATTTTACACTAGGTTTCTAAATGGTGTTTCTCACCTATGATAACTACTATCCCAAAATGTTTTCTCCTTATCTTAACATCATCTCCCAAGCATCATCTCTCACCCCAATTCCTTATATCCTTCTTGAAACTCTTTTCCTAGTGTACACTTTCTCCTTAATTTACCAAAGTTTGCCTAAGTATTTATCTAAGTCCAAAATGGCTTTGGTACATACTAAAATCTCAAGCTCATGCCTAAGTCCTTGTTACATCCCAAATCACCTTAATGCATGTTTCTTACACAAGAACACACTTAACCATTTTAATACTCCTTAACTTATCAAACTCATTTTAACACTTAGAACTTCACATTTGTTACCCAAATTTTGACATAGGTTCTCCTAGAACATTACTAACCCAAAACACATTGTTTTTACCAACAAACAACCAAGAACACTAAAAATCCATCAAGTACTTATTATACACAAACTTCACTTACAAAGCACTACATCACAATATAGTGCACAATTTAAATTGCATGGCACTTAGGCCCTTAAATGACATGGCTCTTAGGCCCTTAAAATGCACAAATCATAAACACTGAATTTCCACAATATATTTGCCTTTAACCTGCAAACACTCAACAACACATATGCCTTTTACTAAGCTCTTGAGAATACTTTACTAAGTCATTCCCATTGGCTCTTTAGGTAGTTTTAATAAGCATTTATAAGCTCATTTCTCCTAAGGCATTAGAACAACATTAGGTTAGTAGATTTACCTCTTTTGCAAAATAACTTCTTTCTTGTTTCCTTTAGAAAACCGATAGTACTTGATTCTTTGACAAGCTCTAAACAATATACAAAATTATAATGAGTATTCAAGCTATAAGCTCCATCTCATTGTAAACCCTAGTTTTACATTGTTTCAAAAACAAATGTAGTTGTTTTACCTTGCTCTTTGAAGAGAGTTTGAATATCTAGCAAGAGAGGACTCCACCTAGTCCATGAAGAGTTGGAATGAAGCTAGAACAAAGTCACATAAAAAGCTCCTTCAATACATATTTTCGGACATGACAAAAACAAGGAGGAAATGAAGTTTTTATTTGAGATTCCTTACCTAGAAGTCAAGGAGAGTAACTATGTAAAAATACAAGCTCAAGCTCCTTCAATGGAGAAACTCCATGGCACCGAAATGGTTGTCTTGGACTTTTGAAAAGATAGGAATGAAGAGCTTGATGAGAGGAAGAAGATGGTGGTGTTTGTTTTTGATTTGGACAAGTGAGCAAGGTTTTACAAGAGGTTGAAGCTTGTGTTCTAATGGTGATAGTGGTTCTATCGTGAGAGAACAAAGAAGGAAGGAAGAAGAGAGGTGGGAAACCGTGTGAGCAAGGAAAGGAAATGAGAGAATGAAGATTGGTTTTACTTTAGAAGATATTTGTAGTTTAAAAGCAAATACTTTCTTAGTCATCATTATTTACTTAACAAATTAACAAGAGGGTGGTGAGTCACCAAGCCTTAGAAAACCGGCCCCCTAATTATAATGAGGGTAATATAGTCTTTGTTTGTCAATTTAATTACTTATACAAACATATGTTACAAAATAGCTTATAAAAGTTACTATTCATAAAACAAGGCACATAGAAGTGAAATTTTTGATTTCCCACTAATATAGACACCCAAATGTGATATTATATAGTACACATATATATTTAAGAGTAATGATGGACATCTAGCCATTCAAAACTCATTTACAAGACAATTTTTCAAAAATGTGCTTTAAGACTCCTTAAAGCACATTTTGTGTTTAAACTTGTTTTCAAGCTTGGTTTTCTTTGGTAATTGATTTAATATGTTCATTAGTGTATAAATGAGGTCTTGGTAAGTTCATTAGGTCTTAACCAAGTTTATCCCAAGCTTAGAGCACATTTTGGCTCTTATTGACTTTAAAGCACATTTTGTGTTTTCTTTTGTTTAAACTTGTTTACTAATGTTTCTAAGACTCTTTTTAGTCTTAATACACACCATGTTTAAGTGTTTAAACAATATATTAAGGTTTGGGGTATTTCAATCTACCCCCCTTAAAAGAACTTTGTCCTCGAAGTTCATACTTCCCATAAAATATTAGAACACGGGAACACTTATAAACAATACTTCCATATATTACTAACAACACACTTACATAACATTGGACTCCAGGTCCATACAACATAACATAACATTGGACACAAGGTCCGTACAACATTATCCACATCATTCAGACACAACGGTCTGTAATATAACAACATAACATAGACGATGTATTCAAATACACGTCGTACACACATAACCGAAACGGCTCTACCCCCCTTAAAAAGGGGTACGCCCCGTACCCTATACACATAAGTACTAAGAAGTGAACAATGACGGGTACTTCGCCTTCATCTTGTCTTCCAGCTCCCAAGTGGCCTCCTCAACGTCCTGGTTAGACCAAAGAACCTTCACCAGTCTCACGGACTTATGGCGAGTGTCTCGAGTCTTAGCATCCAGAATCCGTACCGGAGTCTCCACTGATCGCATGGTCGGCTCTAAGGTTAGCCTTTCAGGCTGAAGCACATGAGACGGATGAGACATATACTTCTTCAACTGGGACACATGAAATACATCATGTACCTTGCCCAGCTCGGCGGGTAGGTCTAGTCTATAGGCTACCGGGCCGATCCGCTCCGTCACAACGTAGGGCCCCACATACTTTGGGCTCAACTTGCCCTTCTGGCCAAAACGAAACACTCCCTTCATGGGGGACACTCTCAAAAATACCTGATCGCCCACGGCGAACTCCAGGTCACGTCGGCGCACATCTGCGTACGACTTCTGTCTATCTTGAGCTGCTTTCATATTAGCCCTGATCTGGCGAACTTCTGCCTGAACTTGCTCAAGATACTCTGGTCCTATAATGACCGTCTCACTCGACTCATCCCAGCATAATGGCGTGCGGCATGGTCTACCGTACAAGGCCTGGAAGGGAGACATCTTGATCGAAGCATGATAACTGTTGTTGTAACTAAACTCGATCAGATGTAACTTATCAATCCAGCTGGTCTGAAAGTCAAGTGCACAAGCACGTAGCATGTCCTCAAGTGTCTGAATAGTGCGCTCACTCTGACCATCGGTCTGTGGGTGAAACGCTGTACTCAATTTCAATTCAGTACCCAATGCCTCTCGTGTGGACTTCCAATATCTGGATAAGAATCTGGTGTCTCTGTCAGATACAATCGTTTTCGGTACACCATGATGTCTTACAATCTCTTTATCAAACAGTTCTGCCAATTTTGCCACTTTCCAAGTGTCCTTCATCGGAATGAATCGGGCCACCTTGGTCAGTCGGTCAACTATCACCCATATCATATTCAGACCTCCCCTTGTAGGCGGAAGCCCTACTACAAAGTCCATGGAGATATCATGGAACTTCCACTCAGGCACTGGCATTGGCTGTACCATACCACCAGGCCGTCGGTGCTCAAACTTAACCTTCTGGCAAGTGAGACACCTCAATACATAATCACTAACATCTTTCTTCATTCCAGTCCACCAAAAATACCTCTTCATACCTTTATACATCTTTGAAGCTCCGGGGTGAATCGAAGTAGTAGAACAATGGGATTCGCTCAATATGCGCTCCTTCAACTCAGCGCTACCCCTAGGTATACACAAGCGGCCATTCAGCCTAATCAGGTCGTCATCATGGAGTCTGAAGTCGTACTTCTGACCCTCGAATGTGCCATCAATAAGCTTCTGCCGGATCTCCAGCATGTACTGATCCGTCATCTGAGCACTCCGCACCTCTTCAACCAAGCCAGTATAAGAGACTAGCGAATGGAGAGAGTGTGCTCGGCGACTCAGCGCGTCAGCTACCACATTTGCCTTACCCTCTTTGTATTGCAGATTAATATCATAGTCATTCAGAAACTCAACCCACCTTCTTTGCCTCATGTTCAACTCTTTCTGAGTGAACAAGTACTTTAAGCTTTTATGATCAGAATAGATTGTCACACTTACCCCATACAAATAATGTCGCCATATCTTCAATGCGAAGACAATGGCACCCAATTCTAAGTCGTGGGTAGGGTAGTTCTCCTCATGCTTCTTCAGCTGACGGGAGGCGTATGCCACGACCTTCCCGTGTTGCATCAACACACAACCCATACCCCTGCCTGATGCGTCGCAGTAGACCTCAAAACCATCTGGACCGTCTGGTATAGTCAGGACTGGTGCAGATGTCAGAGCATCCTTGAGACTCGCGAAAGAACTCTCACAGTCGACTGTCCACTCGAATGGTGCATCCTTCTTCATTAAGGAAGTCATCGGCTTCGAGATACTGGAGAAGTCCTTCACAAACCTCCTATAATATCCTGCCAGACCGAGGAAGCTCCTGATATCAGTGACTGTCTTCGGCCTAGGCCAGGTGCGCACTGCATCTATCTTTGCCGGATCAACAGCGATCCCGGCATCAGAAATCACATGCCCAAGGAAGGATACTTGGTTCAGCCAAAATTCACATTTCGAAAACTTTGCATACAACTGGTTTCTCCTCAAAGTTTGTAACACATCTCTCAGGTGGCTTTCGTGCTCACCTCTAGATTTAGAATACACAAGAATGTCATCGATGAAGACTACCACTGACTTGTCCAACTGATCTTGGAACAAGCGGTTCATTAAGTCCATGAACTTGGCTGGTGCATTCGATAAGCCAAATGGCATAACTGTGAACTCATAATGCCCATACCTCGTTCTGAAAGCTGTCTTCTCGATATCACTGTCACGGATGGCAATTTGATGGTATCCGGAACGTAAGTCTATCTTGGAGAATACTGATGCACCCCTCAGCTGATCAAATAGATCGTCGATGCGTGGTAAAGGGTAACGGTTTTTCACCGTAACAGCATTCAGCTCCCGATAATCAATACACAGGCGGAGGCTACCGTCCTTCTTCTTCACGAAGAGGACTGGCGCTCCCCATGGTGACACACTAGGGCGGATGAAGCCCTTGTCGAGTAGGTCTCTCAGCTGCTCCTTGAGCTCTGTCATCTCTGCTGGAGCCATACGATAAGGTGCTTTCGCAATGGGTCCAGTGCCCGGTACTAAGTCGATCTCAAACTCAACCTCTCGTGCTGGCGGCATGCCCGGCAGTTCCTTAGGAAATACATCAGGAAACTCCGACACTACCGGCACATCTGGGCTAAACTCAGGGTCTCTCTCTATGTCCTGGACATAGCAGAGGTACACATCACTCCCTCGTCGTAACTCACGATACATGGCCATGGCGGTGATGATCTGAGTCGAAGGCTCCCTGGGCCTCTGGCGGTAAGATATGGTAACCCCAGATGGACTCCGAAGAAGCAGTCGATGCTCGGCACACAGGATTCTGCCCTTGTACCGCTCCAACCAGTTCATCCCGACAATCACATCAAATCCAAGTCCGTCGAACTCTATCAGGTCGATCGGGAACTCTTCACCTCTGATTCGTACAATGACATCTCGGTGGTAGCGGGTACATCTGATCCGCTCTTTCGATGGGAGGGTGACCAAGAAGTCTGGCATCTCCTCTCCATCTAACCCCAGCCTCTTCGCAAAAGATAGCGAAACAAATGTGTGCGAGGCTCCAGAGTCGAACAGGATCGATGCATCCACGCCATTCACTGGAAAGGTACCGGTGAGGATTGTGCCGCTCTTGCCGGCTTCTGCCTCATTGCAGACACTCAATGTACCTCCCGTTCCGAGTGCACAGCCTAATTCATTGGCAAACTAATAAGTACTGGGTAACAACACGGTTGATATATTTCAATAACTCCACTTTATTCATTATCACTTCCTCCTTACAACATTGTTGATTACATGGTTGATATCACTTAACACATACATAACTTCCTTAACATATACTGGCTTAACACATTACAAAGTATACAAGGTTTAGAATTGTCTGAAGGTCAAATTCAAACGTCCGGGTTTCATGTGTGTGGCATTGATCACTGCCGACGGTGCGGTATTCAGTTTGATCTTCCTGATGCCATGATATAGCATCCTTGACTGCCCACCCATGATTAATACATCTCCTGACTTTAACACTAACTTTCTTGCGAGATCAGCACGCTTCTGCTCGCCATATACAAATACTGCGGTATCACCAATGGACCAAGACACCACGGGTACTCCCTTACTTAGAGACTCGGGTGACTCGTCCTTATCTTGGTGTAAACCTAACCGTCCACCTTTTGGTAGAAGTTCACAATACACAAATCTGCTTCCACACTTGGAATTGATCCGTTTCAACTTGTTGAGCAATTCCCACGGCGTGATTAACGACCGCACGGAACTCCTCTGGTATACTTGGTACCGTTGCTCCATCTTCAGCTCGCACTTCTTGATATGACTTGGTGTAAGGGTTCCAGTCCTTACCCATGCACATCATCTTCAATTGCATTCTTGATCCGTTCGGATATTCAGGTGTGTAGAAACCTCCAGGTTTAGCTCCAAGTTCGTCGCATCGTCTGATGATATGGACTTGTGCTTCCGGTGTCAGGTATCCACTTAAGAGTATCATACCTGGCTGGATAACCTGACATTGCTCCATTGGAAAGTCGGTGATGTTGATGGTGGTCTCTTCAGGGTTTGGTGTGGGTGGGATTGGATAACATATATTGAAGGTTCCTTTCAGTTTAGAATTATCTAATTAGGTGTCTTTCACACTATACTTTAACTCCTTACTCACATGATAATACACTTGAACTCACTAACACACATAAGCATGAAATGCGGTATGCAATCACTTATTACATTCAACAGTTTAGGCGGTACCTGGTCTAGAAGAGGGCCCTGGCGCCTCAGACCGGTCCCACATTCAGGGTGGCCTTGCTAGGTCCCGACCCTTTCCCCTTCTGGGAATCAGTATGCCTCTGATCGGTGGGTGGCTGGTTAGCCGTCTTCGGGCCATCAATAGCTGCTGTGGCCTTACCCTTCCACTGCCCCTTGGGCTTGTTACTCTGCTGTTGGGGTTCCGGTAACACTCATGGTCACGGTGGCCCCACTTCTCGCAGTATCGACACTGCACCTCATTCCCTTTGCAGTCCTTGCCGGGGTGGTCTCCGTTGCACCACTTACAGTAATAGTGGCGCTCCGGTCCAGAGCCCGTGCTAGCTGCTAACACAATACACACTCAGTACTTGTTTCACAACTTATCAACATACACATCAACTTATTACACTGATTAACAATTACCCTTTGGTGGGTAAGAGCGTAGGGGCTTCGCCGCATAGGCATATGTGAGCTTCAGTGGCTCCTCAGCGTGGTGGTTTGGGCTTGGCCCTTGTCACCCTGGTGCTGACTCTTCTGGGGCTGGGGATAAGATTTCTTCTTCTTCTTTCCTCCCCCGTACCCCTGCGAACTCTGGCCCTCGCTCGTGGCCTTGCGCTTGTGCGCATTCTCCTCGTCCCTCAGACGGACGGTGATCTCCACCTTAGCAGCGGCATGATAGCACTCCTGTATTTAGGATGATCAGTCATGCCCCGCAATACATACTCACAAACTCACATTATTACTCACTTATAGACTACACATATTCACATCACTCTTTACTTAAATTACCTGCAAGGTAGTATACTCAGCTGGCCCCATCCCATAGCGAAGACGGTGGCTGAGACCGTTGTAGAAACGGTTTACCAGCACCCGGTTCGAGTATCCCAGGTCCGGTAACAGGTGGACAAGGCCGGTGAAGGCGTGTAGTACTCATCAACCGTCACCTTGTCCCCCTGCCTCAGGCTATCCAGCTCCAGGCGCTTGGCCTCTTGAACGTGCACGGGGTAGTATTTGGCTCGCAGCAGAGCCGTGTACTCCCTCCACCCAAACTGAGGATCCGCCATCCGGTCCTATCTCACAGCTTCCACCAATTCTGTGCCGAACCCTTCAGGTAGTAAGCGGCAAGACGGACCTTAGCCTCTGCGGGCACAGCCAAGGTCTCGTAGGCGGTCTCCAACTCGGAGATGTACGCCTCCAACTTACGTGGGTCGGTCTCCCCATGAAATGAAGGGGGTCTCAAGTCTGCCAATGCCTTGACCCAGTTGGTCTCTCGTGGCGGTGGCGGTGGTGGCTGAACTCCGGGCATCTGCCCCTGCTGGATCGCAGCTACAAGCTGGGGTACCATCTGGGCCACAGCGGCTGCTACAGCCTCAGCCATAACCTGAGCCGTAGTGTTCTCGCCCTGGTCACCCCCAGTACTAGTACCACTTCCGCGGCCTCTACCGCGTGGTCTACCTGACATCTGTATTCACATGAGTATTCATTAGCAATATGCTTACACACTTATCGGTCCATCATAACGCTTCCCGACAATAAGGTATTTCCACACTTAGTTAGTGGTTAACCTTTCCATAACTGATCACTTAGGTAACTGTAGTTAGGTTTCCTAACTCGGTATATTCCTAAGCTCGGTATTCTAGTCATCAGAGCGATACTTCGCTCTGATACCACTTTTTGTAACACCCCTAATACGCACATGATACTAAATGAAATCGCAGCGGAATAAATCAACTAAACAGTAACTAACGCTTCGGTGCTACAACGCCGTCAACCACCCACGTGGTTGACAAGGCAGAACAAATACAATTGTACCGGTCTGATGATCAGACTCCCGAGCATAAAACTAAACCATAAATACATTATATACAATACCGAGTGTTTACAAACATCCTTCACTGTAATACACACTGTAACTGCAACAACCAAATATATAACGCCACAGGAGCACAGGCGCATCCCGGGCCAACATCCAAAAGTATACAAAAGGTATACATCCTAGGATCTAAAGCCACTCCGCTTCTTCGATCCTCATCCTGCAGTATAAGAAATATGGATCCCCCGAGGGGGTCAGCAACCCTTGGCTGGTATGGCTAACGCGCAGCCCATCGGCTACCGGGATACGCGCAGCTACTTGTCATTATAACATGGTATTCAATTATATACATAGCATAACATAACATGGAGCATGGCATCAATGGTGCATAGCTCAACAACACATACACAGTGGATTTTCTCCACGATAACAAACCACAAGGGTCAAATAACATAAGAGCCTAGAGAGTGATTCACTCTCATGTCAAGCTCGTTAAACACACTCATTACCGTTCTGTTAGACGAACGAGTAACTTAAGTCACAGATGGTTCGGATTTAGTGACCCGAACCACACACACACACAGGTTCCCACTAAACCGATCATAAGTCAGAATAGGTAAGCTTTGGAAGAAGCTAGCGGGAGATCGAACGCCAAATTAAGAGAACAATCTTAACAACATAAGAGTCGAATCTGATTCAGATATCTACTCTTAACTTACATGCATGACCGGATAACCGGATTCCTCACTTCCCAGTTAACACTTGTTAGAAGTTCATAGTGGAACTTAACACCAACACACATAGTGGTAAGTCATGTTAGACACACACAAGGGAATGAGTCACAACAACACATCACAATAGTAGAACAACTGTAAACTCATTACATGTTTAAATCTTATAACGTTGTAAACACACAGAAAACATACAACACACAAACCGGTGTAAACCGCTAGACAACAGACTGCAAGAAAACCATACCTTGGTCCTTGCCTCGTTTGGTTTCCTCCGTAGGTCACTCCTATACATAATTCAAGAACGTCGGTTAATTAACTTACTTAACCTCCAAATTTACTAAGTGTTTAACACAATTGTATGACATGTTTTAATGTCTATCTTACCCTAGGTTGCCTTCATTATACACCCTAGGGTTAACTACATAAGTCACATTCTTTTCTGTTTTTTTTTTTTTTTTTTTTACAAGTTTAGGTCCGACCGACCTTGCCGACCGAACTTACCCAAGTTCGGTCGATTCCAGAATACATTTCCGTTAAAAATTTTCTACTCCGACCGAACTTACCAAGTTCGGTCCTATGTTCGGTCTTTTCCCGAGAGTTTCTTCCCTTTTGTAAATTTAGCCCGACCGAACTTACCATGTCCGGTCCCTAAGTTCGGCCTTTTCCAGTAACTCAATCCGTACTCAAAATACAGGCCCGACCGACCTTGCAAGTCCGGTCCCCAAGGTCGGTCTTTTCCAGAAGCCAATTCTCGCAGGGTAAACTGGGCTCGACCGAACTTGCAAGTTCGGTCGCAAGTTCGGTCTGCTGCCCCAGACCTTTGTTTTCCTTGTCACATTCAACTCCAAACTTCACCCCATACAACCTAGTACCCCCTAACCTCATTTGGGCACTTCAACACACCTTAAGACATCCTTAAACACTCATAAAACTCATTATCTAATTCCTTAAACCTTTACTTATTTCTTCACAAAATTCCTAACCTTACAACATTTTACACTAGGTTTCTAAATGGTGTTTCTCACCTATGATAACTACTATCCCAAAATGTTTTCTCCTTATCTTAACATCATCTCCCAAGCATCATCTCTCACCCCACTTCCTTATATCCTTCTTGAAACTCTTTTCCTAGTGTACACTTTCTCCTTAATTTACCAAAGTTTGCCTAAGTATTTATCTAAGTCCAAAATGGCTTTGGTACATACTAAAATCTCAAGCTCATGCCTAAGTCCTTGTTACATCCCAAATCACCTTAATGCATGTTTCTTACACAAGAACAACACTTAACCATTTTAATTACTCCTTAACTTATCAAACTCATTTTAACACTTAGAACTTCACATTTGTTACCCAAATTTTGACATAGGTTCTCCTAGAACATTACTAACCCAAAACACATTGTTTTTACCAACAACCAACCACAAAAATCCATCAAGCACTTATTATACACAAACTTCACTCACAAGGCACTACATCACAATATAGTGCACAATTTAAATTGCATGGCACTTAGGCCCTTAAATGACATGGCTCTTAGGCCCTTAAAATGCACAAATCATAAACACTGAATTTCCACAATATATTTGCCTTTAACCTGCAAATACACTCAACAACACATATGCCTTTTACTAAGCTCTTGAGAATACTTTACTAAGTCATTCCCATTGGCTCTTTAGGTAGTTTTAATAAGCATTTATAAGCTCATTTCTCCTAGGCATTAGAACAACATTATTAGTAGATTTACCTCTTTTGCAAAATAACTTCTTTCTTGTTTCCTTTAGAAAACCGATAGAGTACTTGATTCTTTGACAAGCTCTAAACATATACAAACATTATAATGAGTATTCAAGCTATAAGCTCCATCTCATTGTAAACCCTAGTTTTACATTGTTTCAAAAACATTAATGTAGTTGTTTTACCTTGCTCTTTGAAGAGAGTTTGAATATCTAGCAAGAGAGGACCCCACCTAGTCCATGAAGAGTTGGAATGAAGCTAGAACAAAGTCACATAAAAAGCTCCTTCAATATACATTTTCGGACATGACAAAAACAAGGAGGAAACTTGATTTTTGTTTGAGATTCCTTACCTAGAAGTCAAGGAGAGTAACAATATGTAAAAATACAAGCTCAAGCTCCTTCAATGGAGAAACTCCATGGCACCGAAATGGTTGTCTTGGACTTTTGAAAAGATAGGAATGAAGAGCTTGATGAGAGGAAGAAGATGGTGGTGTTTGTTTTTGATTTGGACAAGTGAGCAAGGTTTTACAAGAGGTTGAAGCTTATGTTCTAATGGTGATAGTGGTTCTATCGTGAGAGAACAAAGAAGGAAGGAAGAAGAGAGGTGGGAAACCGTGTGAGCAAGGAAAGGAATGAGAGAATGAAGATTGGTTTTACTTTAGAAGATATTTGTAGTTTAAAAGCAAATAGTACTTTCTTAGTCATCATTTTTACTTAACAAATTAACAAGAGGTGGTGAGTCACCAAGCCTTAGAAAACCGGCCCCCTAATTATAATGAGGGTAATATAGTCTTTGTTGTCAATTTAATTACTTATACAATATGTTACAAAATAGCTTATAAAAGTTACTATTCATAAAACAAGGCACATAGAAGTGAAATTTTTGATTTCCCACTAATATAAACACCCAAATGTGATATTATATAGTACACATATATATTTAAGAGTAATGATGGACATCTAGCCATTCAAAACTCATTTACAAGACAATTTTTCAAAAATGTGCTTTAAGACTCCTTAAAGCACATTTTGTGTTTAAACTTGTTTTCAAGCTTGGTTTTCTTTGGTAATTGATTTAATATGTTCATTAGTGTATAAATGAGGTCTTGGTAAGTTTCATTAGGTCTTAACCAAGTTTATCCCAAGCTTAGAGCACATTTTGGCTCTTATTGACTTTAAAGCACATTTTGTGTTTTCTTTTGTTTAAAACTTGTTTACTAATGTTTCTAAGACTCTTTTTAGTCTTAATACACCATGTTTAAGTGTTTAAACAATATATTAAGGTTTGGGGTATTTCAGTGTCCTACCGGATTACACCGGCTTGTATGCCAATGTGTTGTTCTGAGTGTTTGCCACCTTGTAGATCAAACATGTAATGAGTTTATAGTAATTCATTTATGTGGCGCATCTGGTCTCCGATACCGTTTAACCTCAAGTAAGTGTTAAACCTTAGCTAATTAGAACTAGGAACACGGGAGAGATCGGTATTCGGAGTTAACGGCCCAAACCTTGGGAACGTTCTAACCACGGCTATGTGTGAGTTAGTTGGATATGGTTGTTGAATGCAAGTGTGTGAACCTTCCTTGTTGCTTAACTCGGTCATGATTCCGTATGGTGTGTGGATGTGATAGGTTCCATAATGGATCTCTAACTACTAATTATAAGTTTATATGTACTAATGGGGGGTGAGGAGTCTGGTCATGTTCCGGCCACGCGTGTGAGGATGGGGGTCGTTGTCATTCCAGGTTCGACCCTCTTATATGTTAAGATTGAGTTCCTTTCCCGGTCTTCAATCTCCCACAAGCTTACTCCAAAGCTTTCCTATTCTGACTTATGATTGGTCTAGGGGGAACATGTGTTTGTGTGGTGTGTTCGGGCCTCCAACCCGAACCATCTTAACTTAAGTTACTCGTCCGACTATTAGGACGGTAATGAGTGTTGTTGTTATTGTATAACGAGCTTACCATGAGGGTGACACCATTCTCTAGGCTCACCAGTGAATTAACAATGTCTGGGTCGGTTCCTAAGAGGACCGTTCCCGTTATGTTATGTGATGTTGTTGTGATGCAATTACTATTGCGATGTTATTATGTGCACGTTGAAACCTGTAAAGTGTTGTTATGTTTGTTATGTGAGGAATGATACATGTTGTAAGATATGGAGTGTGTGGATCATGGAAATGAATCCCAGTTTGTGACAAGAGACGTTTAAGGATAACTCGATTTAAGGGTAAGAGTCGTCTATTAAGGAAGTAGCTCCAATAGAGGAGGAACACTCTAGGAGTAATGAATACCATGAGTGACTTATTAAATAAGGATGTGTTATCCGTTTGTTGAGCCCATTGAGGCAAAATGTTATGTGTTGTGTGTTTACAGTTGCATGTATGATTTAAATATAATCAATCGCATGCTAAGACGACAATTAGTTGTGCGTGGCCCGGTAGCATGTGGGCTGCGGGATTACCATACCAGCAAAGGTGCTGAGCCCCTTGGGGGCCCCCCTTTCTCTTCTTTTCCTATTTCAGGTACAAAGAGCTGGAGCCGTTCGAGAGTAGGACGGGGTAGTCGTTGTACATGGGTAATCGTTTAAGTTGTATATATACAGTAGGTGTAGTAAGACCGAAACTGTTATCGGCATCAATTTGTAAATACTCGGTACAGTTGGATGGCTTTTGTATGTTGGTTGTTGTTAATGAAAATGGATAATAACGTGTAGTCGCTCGGGAATCTAGTCCATCAGACCGGTACAATGTTTATGTAATAGCCTTGTTAGCCACGTGGGTGGTTAACGGCGTGTAACACCAACGAGTTAAGTTATTTGATGAGGTGTGTATTCCGCTGCAGAATGATGTTATGTGTTTGTTGTTGGATGGGGTGTTACACCACTAAAGGGATAAAGAGAAAAAGTCTGGGGGACAAAAAAATATCATGAGTATGGGATGTTGAAAGGTATTGCAAAATAAGACATACTTCACATCTCTTGTCATCCAAATGATAAGGAAAGATATGAATGCAATCTACTAGATGAAACATTCGAAAGATAACTCAACAATAAGGCTAAAATGTTAAAGTAATCTCTTTGTCCCTGTGTAGTTTGATTGTCAATGAACTTATGCATAAATATTTCAAATGTTATTTGACTATGTTTGCCCATTTGGTTCACTCCCCTGTTTTGTTGAATGACAAATGGGGGAAAGAAGAATCCTTAGTTAATTCTTGAAACACTTACTTATAAATTACTTATCTCTATTAAAATGCAAGTGTTAAGTAATCTACAGGCACTACTCATCTAACTTAGGGGGAATAATTTTCTTAGGGGGAATCTCTCTTTCTAAAGTTAGAATGTCAGATTAAGTTAAAATGTTTTGACACTTAGTAGATTGTGTTTTGTGTTTCAGATTGGTTGCCATTATCAAAAGGGGAAAATTGTTAGGTCAAGTTCCTTAAGGTTTTGATGATAGCAAACCTTCCTTGTGGGTTTAATATTTTGATCATGTGTTTCAGGAAGCAAGATTATCATAATCGCTCGGCAAGCAAGGTTTCAAGCGGGTTCTTTTTGTTTGATCGGTGCCCAACATGTCGTGCAAAAGTCCCTGAACCCTTAGAGACAAAGCTCCATGACAACTCAATCGTCGAAACAAATGACATGGATAACAAGGTGGACCACTTGGAAGAAGTAATCATCACTTGGAAACTTCCGAGGAAGTGACATGAATACTTAAGCATCTACAAAGACAAGGGGTGGAAGCAATTGGTGTACCTTATGCCATGCATTCCTTCTGCTAACCATTAGAACACGTCCATTTGTATTGCCTACAAGTCTACATCATTAGGTCATCACTAATAAAAGTGTTAGCTGAGACAGACCTATAGAAGTTACTTGCGTTGCCAACTTGCGAAAGCTACTTGAGCAACAACTTGGAACCGACAAATGAGAAGCCTCCATGTGTTGGTTTATCTTTAGGTGATCATTGTTGGAAGACATCAACTGAAGCTAGAAGAAGAAAACAAGTTGATCTACCAACTTGTAAATATCATCTACTAGGCACTTGTGGTCGGCGCCCACAATCACCACCCTCATAGACCAATGGCTATCCTCCACGTGTCACCCAAGAAAACAAGAGAGCAGCAGCTCAACCAATGGCGTACAAGGAGTTCCAAGTGGATGATGAAGCTAGTAGCGGTCTACCAACCTTCAGCTGAAGCTTGATCTCTATAAATGTAAATCAGAACTCATTTTGCAAAGATTGCTTCAAGAAACACTACACTTGGTAATTTAGAGAAAATGAGCATAAAAATTTGTAAGAGCTGAACTTGAGTTAAGTCTCAGTCTCAATTGAGTGAGAGAGTTGTAGTGAGTAGTTGTGTGAAGCGTAGGGAGCATTAACTCAAAGGGTTGATTACACGTGTAACTAGTTAGGTTTGGTGGCAATCAATGGACTAGTTGGGAGACCAACTAGGACAGTCGAGCAACAGTTGGGGAATTGCTGGGAGACTGGTGACCGAGTTGTTAGTCTGGGTAGAAAGGCTTCGGTGGTAACTCCTAAACTGTCTCGGAGTCCAAGGGTTAGGCGAGGGGAATTGAGTGAATGACTAGAGTGTTAATTTTTTGTCTAAAATAAGATTCCACTTTAAATATCTACAATCTTCTACCACCCAATAGTTACATCATGATAAATACTCATAGACATCCAAAACACAAAAGACATGTTCAGTATACATCACGGACGTGTGTAAGAGGGATAGCAAGTTTCATAATTGTCAAAAGTATATTTGACTAGACACTTGTCATTACAAAGTAATCCGTACTATTCACAATCAATAGTTAAAAGTTACAATAATTAAACATGACTCACAGTCCAACATTCATAAAAAACTTCACAATCCATAAAAACACGTTCGATGGTACCTTGCTGCATTAGTTTTTACAAGATGAATCTTATACTTTATAACAATAACCTAATATTCGTTTTCACTAAGCCAATAATAACCGCTAGGCCTTTTATATGATGGGAGATTTTTGATAAATCTCCTTAATTCTCTATCTGGCAAGAGGTTATCTCTCTTAGGCAAGAGGTGTTCCACCTATCATTTGCCTCATAGTTTTCTTACTTCCCTTGTTATTGACATGTGTTCATCTTCACTTATTTAAGCTTTTTATTATGAGTTTTATGGAATTATGGTTCCATTTTTAAATGGGTTTCTCTTGTCCTTTTCTCTTTCATTTTATTTTGTTCGTTTTTACCTTATAGTCTGGATTTTGGGATGAAATACCCTCTGCTTAACACTTTTTTTTAACAATCTTTTACTAGGAAAGCCTTTTCCTTGTTTGCTTTTAAGTTTTTATATCACGGTAAGAGGCACAATCAGTTCAATTAGAGAGCATATCCCGTCCATTCATGGTTTTACTTCTACATGGGATGCGGCTGTCTCTCCCGTTGGTCAATGGAATCTGCCCACCATTCCTCTTTCTATCAACTAGAGCAACAAATTTATGTAGGCTGGTCAACAACATGGAGATTTTGACCACTGTCTTGCACGTCATGTAGTGAACCATTGCACTGCCTTGGGCTTCATCTTAACCAAGGTGGGGTTATGGTTAGCGGCGGACACAGGTTTGGCTCGGCTGCTACGGTGGGAGAGAGTAGGGACTGGGGGAGGAATCTTACCATCGCCATGGATAAAAAAGCATAAATCAATAAAGAAGAGAACCGAGGAGAAGATGAATTGGAGCGGCGGCTGGTTCATAGGCGTTATTGCTCTATTTCAAAGATTTCACAATCTAGTGCTCTTCGACTTCATTCTTTGGCTCCGTTGTTTTTTGGCATAAGTAAAGCTATTGGGTGTGTTGCACGATCGGTTTATATCAAGAGACCCTTTTCTTGACGAGGAGGTTGAAAGATTGGCAAAAATGGTGCCCATGCAACCTAAGAAGATGAGAGTGGCGGTGACCTTCTTGCTGCGGTGGGATAAAGCGGAAAATTCCATCATTGACAACCACATGGATGCTTAAATAGAACTGTTTGTGAAGACAGTTGTAGACACCAAAAATTCTCACCCCCTAAAGCAAATTCCAAAATAATGAATAAAATAAGGGGGGTCGTCTCCTTTCTTTTTCAAAATATCAACATGCGTGCCAAAACGAAACCATCTTTTTATGACAACCTTTTTAAGTAAATTTTTTGAAAATATTCCCGAAAAACCCAATCTTTTTAAAATGAATTTCCAACGTCCCTCTGTTTTCAAACCCGTCCCTCTTTGTTACTTACTTATTTTACCATTTTATTTTTGATTTATTTCACGTTAGTCGGTTTCGTTTTGCTCACTTATTTTATTTTACTATTCATTTTATCTCGGTTCGTGCTATTTCATTACTTGTTTATTTTATCTCATTTCATTTTATTGATACTTTTACTTGTATACTCTTTATTAGTACTTGTTTTTTATTTTTCCTTTATCGTTATCATTTAAAAATCATTTCATCTTTTCATGTACATTTTCACCGTTATCTTTCATACTAGCATGTTTTGTTTTGTCGCTAATTCGACTAAATCTTCTCGCATCTCATTTCATTTTGTTATTTCGTTTCCTATCTTATTTACATGCTACTCGTACATATGTACTTCAACTTCTATTTTTATTGCATTCATTTGTATTTCAACTATCATGTCATTATGTTATTACATTATTTTATGTTTTTATTACATTTTGTATGTTATTATTGTCAATCCATAATTTCAAGACTTTCAGGAAGAAAACATTTCATCTTTCATTTTACTGTATGTTTCCATACTAGCGTTTTAAAAAGATCTTTTTCAGCTCGAATTGGAGTTCTATTTTTATTTTTAACAGGCATATGCTAAGTTCTGTCTTAGCACAACTGGTTGATGTGTATTGAAGGCAGGCGAACAACCAGGGTTTGAACCTGGGAGAGAGCAAAAATGAAGTTTTATATTTTTGCCTTGATAGCCCGGACCAAACGTAGCCCATCTGGGATGGATCTAGTTCGATCCAAACATGGCCCATAGATAGATTAGTAACTCTCAGCCCATACAAAAAAAATCAACTGACATACTCCTTCCAAAAACCCTAGTTTTCATATTATAAAGATCATTGTAGCCGCATCTCTTCTAGAGGGGAAAGGTTTTACGGGAATGCCAGTCATCACCGTTCCCTTGTCTGTCTTCCGCCTCTAATCAATTTCTCAAGAGAAACTTCTCATTGCACGATATTATCTTTCTCATTCTATAAGCTTCTCAAAAAAAAAAGGATTCAAAACCAAAACCCAGATATCAGCAACGGAGATCGATCACCCACCCACATTCCAGTCCACTGGAAATCCTCATTCTCTTTGTCTGGGCGTTTTGAGCGAAGAACATAGAAATCAAAAACAAAAACCTAGAATCCTTCTCTCGGTTAATCTCTGCAACCACTTCTATCACCAAATCACCTGCCCTCATCTTCCCCCTCCAGCTTCCGAATGGAAACGCGACAACATTAACAAGCAAAATAGGTTCTCGTCTTCTCATTTTCTACCCTCGACCCCACTCCAGTTTCCTATCGATTTTCTTTGAAGCGATTGTGTCTCTCCCCGATCAAACACATAAAATCGGAAACCGCCACCACTCACCTCCCTCCTCCCATCTCTCGTCTCTTTCTCGAGTTTCAATTTCATTGCTCGAAAAATTGGTTCGAACCAGGACAGTCACAGCCCAGTCCCTAACCTTGATGTTCTTCTTTTATTCATTTGTTTACTGTTATTTTGGCTGGGTTTTCATGTACAGACTGGGGCTCGAAATTTTCTAATTATGTAGAAGAAGGTACACTTCCTTTGCCTGATTCTGGTTTGCAGTTTTCTCTTTGAGCCCTAATTTTGATCGGAGCCCGTGTTATGTTCGAAGTTGTCATCTGGTGTTGCTTTAATCTTGTAAATACAGACATTTTTATTGTTATGGTGAACGCATATTTTACTGATGGGGTGGAATGTTCAGAGGGACTACACCATTAACCTCATGGTTGATGTTCTTGTTCTTTGCTAATATTTTGTCTCTGCTCTGTATAAAAAAAAGAGATGACGAAACAGCTGGATTTCCTATTCTTTTCCTTTCGGTGCAAGCTCTAGTTCGTCACTGTAGTGCACCTTCTTTGGGATGTCACTGGAAACGTAGTCCCAATCAGATTTTTGTGTTAGAATTCTTTCGTCTTGCAGGGATTAATCCCTTTTGCAATTTGTCCTCTACTGAGGAAAAATAAAATTCTAGTCCACGTATACTACGATTCGCTTGGCACCTCAATATTCATGTCTTTACATGTATTTATTTTCAATATAACCCATAACCACTCTTTGCTTGGTTTCTATTGTTGCACTTCTTTTAGTACAGGGAACTCATTTCTCCTTGGTTGCCGGTATCTAAACTATCCCTTGTACAAATTGCTTCTCCCCGTCGCCTGACTAATTCATTAGTTTGTTGGATTTGTTCAGTTCGAAAATACATGTACACGTTACTATTCTCCCCTTGCATAACTGGTTGTCGAATGGGTTAATCGAAGGATACTCGAGACTGGGCTGTTCTCTTGATTAAAATAAAATGAAAATGGTTTTATCTTTGATTTGGGCAACCTGAACTTAGGTGGAGGACATAAGGTTAAGACACTGATATACTTTTAACTCGTAGGCGTTGTTTTATTCTTTTATTCCTATGCTATAGGCTGTCCTTGTTTAGCTTGATTTCGGTGTTTATGGAACTGTTTTGCCTGTCATGGATTGGGATTAACGACCATGAAAGGCAAGAATTAGGATTTATCTTCTTACGTAAAAAGGTTGTCGACCGGATTTCATTTAGTTCCGTGATTTCATTACCATTTGTATTTGCTTATTACTACTTCCATGTATGTTGATTACTTCACTTGCTTGTCTCTACTGCTTTGTAACCCAATACCCCTAGTTATCACCCTCTAGGACCCTTTTGCTGACAGAAAAGCTTTGGATGCATTATTGCCCACACCTAACAGGTCTCTCATTCGTTTCGTGGGGTAGTAATCTCCTATAGCTTCAGAAAACATCTAAACCACCACTGTATCTATAAGTACAAAACTTTAAAAAACGAGCCCTTAAGGCCATCTTAGGAAGGCTTATGATGTGAAACCACCCCATGCCTAGTGGGTCTCTCATTCATTTTATGTGGGTGGAATCCCCTTTTGCCTTCAACGCACCTGTAATCAAGAGTCAATAAACCAATAAATTGATCCATCTCACTTGTTAATATCTCCCAAAACGAGGCCCAAATCCAAATCAAAGCCCAAACCCAAATCAAGGCCCAAATCCAAATCGAGGCCCAAACCCAAATCGAGGCCCAAATGCAAATCGAGGCCTATACCCAAATCGAGGCCCAACCCAAATCAAGGCCCAAACCTAAATCAAGGCCAAAACCAAATCGAGGCCCAATTTGATCCAAAACCCCAAACAAAGCCCACTTCTGACCGAACCCAAGTTTGATCAAACCCAAGTTTGACCGAACCCAAGTTTGACCGAACCCAACTTTGACCAACCCAACTTTGACTCGATCCCACTTCGACTCGATCTAACTTTGACCCTAGCCCAACTTTGACTCGATCCCACTTTGACCCAAGCCAAAGTTTGACTATGACCCAACTTTGACTCAATCCCACTTTGACCCAAGCCCAAGTTTGACCTTGACCCAACTTTGACTCGATCTCACTTTGACTCTATCGAACTTTAACCTGGCCCACTTCCCAACCCCCCCCCCCAAATTCAATTCAAACTAAATTCAATTCAAACCCAATTCATTCAGCCCAATTCAATTGAAACCCAATTCCATTCAATGCAAATCCAGAAGTCAATTCATCCAACTCACCCCAACTTGTAAATCTCATTCAAACTCTAAAAATCCAAAAAACATTCTCATTATTCAGCTTTAATCCAAAAATCCTAAAAGTCTCTTTTCTCAAAATTCAAACAATCATTTTATTGAA
Source organism: Limonium bicolor (assembly GCA_023374045.1). Classification (NCBI taxonomy): domain Eukaryota; kingdom Viridiplantae; phylum Streptophyta; class Magnoliopsida; order Caryophyllales; family Plumbaginaceae; genus Limonium; species Limonium bicolor. The sequence continues at coordinate 246,813,983 of CM041781.1, read as the reverse complement.
ATCTCATCAAGTTTTCAAAGAAACCATTTTGTGGAATTTTAAAGGAAAAATCTTCTCACATCACAGAAAACATTTCTCAAAACGCAGAAAGTTCTTCTCACATATACAGAATTTTCTCCGAAAAACATTCTCAAATCAGTGTTTCTTCCTCGAGAATTCCGAACAAAATTCAAAGTTTTCTAACTCAGCTTTTAAACTTGAAATAAGCTGTTTCGGGGAACAAGAAATGTCTAACACTTTCAAAACATTTTCTCCTAGTTAGACATCACTTGTCTCCCTTTGCAAATATAATCAGAGGCAGGGCAATGGGGCAGTAACATCCCTTGTCGCAATCTGGATTTCTTTAGGGGGCATTAGGGTGACAAACCTCCCCTAATTGCAGCCTAGTTTTACAAGGCGGGGTGCTAGGGATGTAACAACCTTCCTAGTTGCAGCCGGGATTTTAGAATCGTCTAACTCCCTTCCACTCGATTTTGATGTTTTCGATTTTTAACGTTTTAAAACCCGGGAGTTAGAGACGTTATTAGGGTTTGACAGAGAGTATCCCATTCATGATATTTCTCTCTAAATCCTATATTCGACATAAATTCATTGCCCCATCTTTCGAGCCTCGGCACTTACCATTCATTAAGTGTCGTGCTCGAGGGGGTAGGGTATAGGGTGATCCCTCGGGATCATCCGCCCTTTTACAACAAAATGATTTTCCTTGACCATTTTCGAACCTCAAACCTAAAAACCCCGGGATCTCTCCCAAATTCCAATTGTCTCACATACCCAAACCATCATTCAACTCCAAATCACCTTAAACTCGAATCATCTCCTAAATTCCAGCTTCTCTCAAACTTCTAAAGTTTCATAGGCCCGAGCGCCTCACAGATTCGAACATCTCAATCTCTCCACCATTTTAAGATTCAAACATCTCACAGACCCGAGCGTCTCACAGACGTTGATATCTCGTCCTTCTACTACATGAACATCCTAAATGTCTCATAGACCCGAGCGTCTCACAGACTAACCTCTCAAACCCGAAACTTCAAACATCTCAAAAATTCCCAAAACCCAAAAGCCCTGAACTACGTAAAGTCTAATCTCAACAGGAGTTGAGTACGTAGGCAGCCCACATAGGGTGCGACCCCATTCCAAACACAAAAAACCCTTTCCCCCTCTAAGGTGGCTCTCATATCTCTCAAAACATTCAAACCTTCTTCGGTTCCCACAAATTTCAAACCCTCAGACTCCAAGTCTTGTCTATTCACTGAACCTCGGACTTTTCCCAAATCTCATTGTATATTCATATGAATTCACCAACTCCTCTCCTTGAGCTAGCTTGGTAGAAAAGCTTGCCTCATCCACTCTCTTTCTCTCTTCCCATCCTAATCCTATCCTTGGATCTTATTCAAAATCTATTTAATAAGGTTTTGAAAGAAGGTAATCCCGACAATTGGAGACCGAGGTTTCCTCGGGCACCAATCTGAAGTCGTGGTCGTTGCCATTTCTAAGGGGTGTAACCCAGTGCAACCCACAATAGAATCTCTTATCTGACTAGATAAGTCCTATACATAGGCAACAATTTCAGAGTCAACCAACGGTTCTTAGAACCCTTCTCCTCCCTTCCTAGTTCCTTAGGTCAAACTAGGTGGTGACTCTAGTCAATTTCTGCCCTTAGGGAATAAGTCTGCGTGGATCCCATCGAGAGTGGGTGTAGTGCACACTTGCACTCCCCTTTATGCTTTCTGGGAAAGACGGATGATTTAGTAGGTATTTGTGGGATGCCAGAATAACGGGTTTTCACCCCTCCACAGAATGGCATTTTAGGATCTAGGCTTTTCAGTCAAGAACCATATTTATATAGACTCCCCTCATACCGAAAGATCACCCTCCACAGAATGGTGCTCTGCTGGGGAAACTAGAGTAAGTTTTTCTCAAACTCAAGGAAGACTGAACTCCATTCAAAATTGTCGGGATTTCCCCAACTTTTTTCAAAACCTTCAAGAGATTCATTTTGATAGCCACTAGGATCATTTATTCCACACATGAAGTGTGTATCTGATGAGGACAGCTAGAACGTATTACATCCTCAACAAACATGACAACAATTGGGTTAATAATTAGCTCCGATTAGAAAGAGACACTTTGGACTGAATGAAGCTAACTTCCTTTTAGGTTAATAACAACCAATTTGGATTCACAACTCTCAAGACAAAACGCTTAGTAAATAGGTTGTGCTAACTTCTCTGCTTTATTTACATGTTTGATTGTGGGGTGCATTGGGTGGGTAGCTTAGGACATACATTCCTCTTTGTCACCCGTTTTATCCACGATGTCACGAGATCCCAACCGGTCCAAGTTTGATTCCCCATGAGCTGGGTCCTTCTCTGAGGGAACTAACCCAGAGGCGGTAGGGTATCCGACTAATGTCTTGAAGCTCATGATCCAAAAATATCCTCCATTACCCGAGTCTAAGCCAGCATATAGTGAGCCATGAGCCTTTAGTGTCCAGCTGCCTTATCCGGTGTCTAAGATGGGCTTATGGGTAGTCACCCCCTTGTACGACGACTGTCTGACCACCCTTATGCCAACCCTGAAGATTGCATGGGCTCAGTTCTCCATGATTCCTCTGCACCCACGGGTGTCTTTAAAGCCCAATGTCGCGCTACAAATTCATAGAGGATCCCGTATTTACGGATACCATACATGACATAGCGTAGTCAGCGAATAATTTGGATTTTAACACACCTTATCGTGCAGACGAGGGGAGACCTATTCCCATGCAGTACTTCCCGAGTTTCCCGAAAAGTGAGCATGTTGTCGGATCATCACTGGTCGTGGCGTATGTTTCCTTATCATCTCGGGTGTCTGACCTTTCGAACTTTAGCACTCCGGACTTTCTTGATAACGTGCCCCAAAGGCATACCAGAAAAAAAACCCCGAGATGATAGTGAAGGGATGACGGTTCCCCGGTGAGACAGAATCATAATTGACCTAGAAAGTGATTATCCCAAACATTAACACTTACAGCTCCACATCAAACATAGCCGCGATTTACGTTGCTCTATACATGTGTGCAAATCACTTTTTCAAACTAATCTGTTTTAAAACGTTTGGAATTCTCTTTTGTATGTCCTCTTAAAGCTTTCTTGCAAGCTCGTTTAATTTAGAATCCAACCTAAATTCTACTCATAAACATTTGAGGTTTTAGACCTGCCACTTCATCTTTAATATGTTATTTCCAAAACTATTTTCAAAAATAGATTTCGAAAAATCTACTTTCTACAAATGAATTTCAAGCAACATTTTTTTACCAACATTATTTTAAAATAATTTTGAAAACCTTTTCAAAGTTGATTTTCACAAACGCATTTCAAAATAAATGATTTAGTCCCCATGCTGTGACCCGTTATTTTTGAAGTTCTACCCAGCTTCAAAAGACGTGGTCATTACTATGGAGCGTACTAGTTATTTCGTGTTTTCACAAAAGTGGTGATAATATTTTGTGCTTGATCATTCACCTTTCCTTCTAAAAAATATCTCTCATTCCCCTCGACGGAGCAAGTGAAGCAGCTGAAGATTGATTACGTGGTTCGAGCTAAAGGCCTTAGTCGCACTAACCCGTGGAGCTAGCCGAGGGACATGAAAACCAACACCAACCGTTCAAATACAAAATCAGAGGTGTCCCAATCCGAGTCAAGCGACATGAAGATTAGTAACACCTATTTGAGTTTGAACTGTTGAAAATCAGAGGAACGCCAAATCCGTTTTGTTTGGTCACGGTACTGCTTCGCTGCAAAAGCGTGAAAATGAACGAGCAGCCGGTCAAGAGCCTGAAGAGCAAGCAGCCGGTCAAAAGCCTGAAGAAGGGCGAGCAGCCGGGCAAGAGCCTGAAGAAAGGCGAGGAGCCGTTCAAGAACCCGGAGATGAGTGAGCAGCCAACCAGGAATCCGAGCGTGAGCAGTTAGTCAAAAGCCCGAATACGGATCAGAAAGTTCAGAAGAAGTTTCGCTCAAAACCCCTTTTAATGACTTTTTAGAATGATGATGTATAGGTTTTCCCCTATGATTCTTTCTCTCTTATCCATTTCTGAATAGATCACATGTATAGGTTTATACATTCCCTTGAATTTATTTTGATCAAATGTGTATAGGTTTCCCCATTCTATTTATTGTGTGATTGACCGAGTGCAAAGTTCATATTGGGAAAATCCACCACTTCGAAAACACAAGTTTCAAAATGTTTTTTCCCAAAACTTGGTTTCTTTTGCAATGCACACTTGCTCAAGAAAAAAACAGCAAGCCTCAACGTTTATCTATCACTCTTAAGACTTTGTTCATGGGTGAAATATGTGGCATTCCGAAGACATCCCATTAAATTTTTTTTTTTGAGATAAAAGACACTTATACACTCACATCCATTTCACAACATTTTGTCAAAATAAATAAAAGTCATTTTTTGCACCAACCATTCACACTCAATCATCACAAACAAATTTGTTTACACGAAGCACGGCATTATCTATCCTCCTTCATTCTACTGCTTGTGGTTGAGGTGTCTTGTGGAAAGTCAGTAACGGAAAAGAAAGAAGACAGCCTACTCCAAGCAGACAGCATAAAAATGGAGCAAGCACCTCAAAGCAATGAGACGGTCAAAGGTCGATTTGTTCACAAAGAATTGACCAATAACCTTGCTAGCGACTTGGAGAAAAACCTGAGGATAGAAGAAGGTGTCCAAAGAAGAATAACCGGGGCCTATTCAAAGTCGGATAACAGTTACAAGGAAACTCCAACTCACTCTATATACGATGCCTATGAGTTTCAAGCAACGGACCCTCATGCTCTCTCTGTCCAAGTTTGGACAGCACCAAGCACGCCTTCTTCACCTATGTATAGCTCAACTATGAGAACTTCAACCGCCACCAGAGGAAATTGGCAACCACAAATGGTCTGTCATAAGGGAAAGACCCAAGTCCCATCTTCCCCCATGGTGCATGCCGGCTCAAATCTCCCATTTCCCACACACAAACATATCCTTCCTCGGCAAGCACATCTTCATTCGTCAAAGTCTGGCCGACATCTTTACCCAGGAACGACCCTGCCCTCTCAACCTCTTGACACCAACCACCCTGAGACAGCGTATATTTCAATCTAAAACCTTGATCTTAGAACGAATCCAATGAAGGAATTAGTGCAAGAACTGAAGATGGAACTGGAGCTGACCCAACGTTTTAAGTCAGTAGGTTGGGAGCCAACTAACCCATATCCCGATGCTTGTCTGCAAAAAGGCATGAGTTTGCTGGAGATGAAGAAGTATGAGGGGATTGGAGACCCGAGGCATCATGTTGACAAGTATGATAAACTCATGAATCTTCATGGCCTTTTCGATGAGTTGAAAGTTGTATGCTTTAGATTCTATCTGCAAGGACCCGCTTACTCCTGGATCATGAGCATGGATCTAAATGAAAAGTCAAGCCAAGACCAGTACTTAGAGTTCCTCTCTCAATACGGTGACAATTTTAATCATAAAGTTACACGAAGAGATTTAGAGATCACACGCCAGAGTTCTGACGAACCCGTGAGGGAATTCATAAAACAATGGAGGGTGAAGGCCGGACAAATGAATAACCGACCTAATGAGGAAGAGCAAGTGCAAATGGTGATTTATGGGTTGAAAGACGTGTACCGACATCGGTTGAAATATCTAGGGATATGTGACTTCAGATGACTGATGGCGGTTGTGACTGCTTTGGAAGATGCTGAAACCAAAGATCCAAATCCAACTATCATGCAAAGAGAATACCACCAACCCGGACAGGACTCTCAAAGATAGAATTCAAGTCCAGGAATGTCACTTGGTGACGCTTGGAGAATTTTAACCGAGGGAGGTTATATAGCACCTTACAACACCAGTTTGAGGGTGAAGAAGCTTGGGCCACATCTACATGAATATTGTGACTATCATCGGATTCGTGGGCACGCCACCGACGAGTGCACAACACTGAGCTAAGCATGGCCACATACTAATCCGTGGCGATAGTGGCAGAAAGTAGTAGAGTCATGTTTTTATTTACAACTGTAATGAATGCGTATGAAGGGTTGCATCCCATCTCTCCCCCCTTTCTATTCGACCTATCCAGGAATCACAGGAAGAACAAGACAGTTTTATCATGTTGACTGGTGAAATATAGAAATTACCACTCCTTAATCGGTCAGGGTCCGATTTACAGCTAAAACATGTGGGATCACGTTTCTTCCGGGACCCACTCAGCAACTGACCGCCTAAAGAGCCATTGGTGACGAGATGAACTTCATGGATCCTCAACTGAAACCGACTCAAGCAAGACTAGGTGTAATCTTACCATTCATGCATTGCATCAAAAGAAAAAAAAAACTCAAACTCAGCAATTTTCATCATCAGCAGCATCACTTCATGCATAGTACATATAGTAATTCCATATTATCACAATAGATTGCATTGTAAATAGCTGCACTCGCATTCTCTCATATCGAAACGACATCTGTGGTGAAAATCTTAAGAGATTGATTGAACAGGGTGCGTGATCCACTAAACTCTTGACTCGTCGATGAACACGTGGGTCTAATTAAAATCAGCACCACAGACCAAGTGAGTAGTTTGCGAAGAGCGGTATTTTCCCTTGAATTCTGAATGATTATATTGGACAATCCACCGAGCGATGAGGGCTGATAGAGCGAGTCCATAGAGGTCAAACCATGAGCGACTTGTGTATTCCTTCAGCACATGGAGAGGCACAATTCATAGCGAGATCAATGTCGATAAACAGGATACGAACTGTGATTCATGCAAAGATCCGAGAATAGTAAGAAAACAATCATTGACTAATGAGAATGACGAGGCACTTAGGAATAAAAACCTCCACAAAACCAAAAAAGCTTTGACTGCCCTGTACATAATCCTTAGTGAGCCCCGCTGAGCGTTTCACGAAAAACTCTTTCTTCAAAAAAAAAGAAACTCCACAACATGCCACCCCACATATACACACTTACCCCTGCAATAGAGGATCTCGAAGGAGCCAGAGCCATGACCCCTCCCCATCATCTTTCACAAAAAACAACAATGAAATGTTCGAAGAAACCAATGAGTCAATGCAACTCCAAAGCTGAAAGCCAAAATACCAAGCAAAGGACGCTTGAGAAAATCGATGAACCAAATGCAATTTCAAAAACAAAGGGAGAAGAAAGTGAAAACCGTACACCAAAAGAGGCAAGAATGAGGAAACCAAATCTAAAGGACCAATGATGTCCCGCATAAATCAATAAAAAGGTTATCAAAATCTCTTGAATCATTCCACCCATGGCAAAGGTGAAACCTATCCTCTATTGCACAAAAGCTCTACAATTCCCAAATAAATCTTCCAGTCCCATGTGACATACATCATACCCCTCCCCCGTTACAACCCAATAAAGACCTCTGACTCATAAGTTGGTGAGCGTTAACTGAAAGTATTAGATTGAACATGAATCATAAGCTTCATACTTGTTATCAACATGTCCTGTCATATCAAAGAGACCATGAGCGAATGAGTGTGACCTTACCCTACAAGGTCTTCTGAGTGCAAGTGAATCTTCAGTCTAAGCACCAAAACATAAACAACCTATCCCGTTGCAGGCAAGGAATTTGTGAGAATCAGAAGGTCCAGCACCTCAAAAAGGAATTCTAAGGAAAATACTGCTCTGGGCATCAAGAGTATCACACGATATTTGCACACACGGTCATACTCACAAGAGATTGACCCGTATCCATCAGTGAGAGGAAAGTGATTTACACATTCCAGTTCAACAATCACTCAAGATTGAACTGAATGTCTTATATTTGTACCCCTCATATTAATAAAGATAGGGCCATACCTTCTCTCCAAAAATTGCATATCATACCTGGTATTTAATCTGCATACATCATAACCAGTTCATCATCGCATCATCGCATCCGACTGGTAAGAAACTCTGCCTAGTCTCTGAAAGTCGACTTCAGTTGCAATTGTTGAAGCGTAACTTTTGATCAAAAGATGTCAACTAGAGCCATTCCTGGCCATCATCAAGCTATATCGAACCATCTCGGAGCCATCCCGGGCTACCCTGAGCTGCATCGAACCATTTCTTAGCCATCCCAGGCTATATTCGGGCTGCATTGAACCATTTCGGAGCCATCCGGAGCTATGTGTAGACCATTCCAGAGCCATCCACTGTCATACTTGGGCCTCATCGACACCACTCCCAAAGCCAAGCTGGAGCCATGCGGGAGCCATCCTCATACATTGAGACCATCCCTAAAGCTACACAAGAGCCATCCAATTAGTTTTAAAACAATACGAGAGCCTCCTCAAATCATACCGGAGCCATTTCGTCACCAGGGTCTTGCCCACAGAGTATCGAGCTACGTATGGTATGATCTCAATATGAACTTGAGTACGTAGGCAGCCCGTCCAGGGTGCGACCACCTCAAAGGCAAAAACTTTCCTTTTCCACATGAAGTCGCATCGAAGCTATCCTAGAGCTACCATGGAACAAATCTAGAATGACGCTGGAGCCATCAAACCACAATAAATCCATCACCGGAGCCATCAAACTACTGCAAAACAACCAAATCCACCAACCGTTTCAAACCCATCAATCACCCGAGACCATTGGTCACATGGAGACATCAATGCATGATGGAGCCATCTCAGATCCTTGAAGCCATGTCGGAGCCATCCCGAAGCTTTGAAGCAACTTTGGAGCCATCAGCTCTCACAAAAATCTACATCCTCAAACAGGGTGTTTTGATTCAATTAATACATTTGTTAACCACATCATATCTCATTTCATTTGCATGTGGGAATCCTTTCAAGGGTACCACGAAAAATCTCATGTCATTCGATCAATTATTTCACTCAAGTTTGAAATATAATCTTCATTCCACTCAGGTGGCCTTTCACTCGCAAAACTCTTTTACTATTCAAATCACCTTTCGTTTCAAACCCGCTAGGCAGCTATTGCGCTACTAGTGCGGTCGCTTTTAAAACCCGTTAGCCAGCTATTGCGCTACTAGTGTGGTCACTTTTTCGTTTTACACGCTAGGCAGCTATTGCGCTACTAGTGCGGTCGCTTTTAAAACCCGCTAGGTAGCTATTGCGTTACTAGTGTGGTCGCTTTTTTGTTTTAAACTCGCTAGGCAGCTATTGCGCTACTAGTGTGGTCACTTTTTTATTTTACACCCGCTAGGCAGCTATTGCGCTACTAGTGCGGTCACTTTTTCATTTTACACCCGCTAGACAGCTATTGCGCTACTAGTGCGGTCGCTTTTTTCGTTTTATACCCGCTAGGCAACTATTGCGCTACTAGTGCGGTCGCTTTTTTGTTTTACACTGCTAGGCAGCTATTGCGCTACTAGTGCGGTCACATTTTCGTTTTATACCCACTAGACAGCAATTGCGCTACTAGTGCGGTCACTTTTTTGTTTTACACCCGCTAGACAGCAATTGCGCTACTAGTGTGGTCACATTTTCGTTTTACACCCGCTAGGCAGCTATTGCGCTACTAGTGCGATCGCATTTTCATTTTACACCCGCAAGGCAGCTATTGCGCTACTAGTGCGGTCGCATTTTCGTTTTACACCCGCTAGGCAGCTATTGTGCTACTAGTGTGGTTGCATTTTCGTTTTACACCCGCTAGACAGCTATTGCGCTACTAGTGCGGTCGCATTTTCGTTTTACACCCGCTAGGAATCTATTGCGCTACTAGTGCGGTCGCAATTTCATTTTACTCCCGCTAGGCAGCTATTGCGTTACTAGTGCGGTCGCATTTCGTTTTACTCCCGCTAGGCAGCTATTGCGCTACTAGTGCGGTCGCATTTTCATTTTACTCCCGCTAGGCAGCTATTGCGCTACTAGTATGGTACTGAATTTGCATTCTAGGCTCGTCATAAGTCCTAGAGCTGGATGTCAAGAGGTCTAGTTGAGGCTCGTCATAAGCCCTCATGTACCAAATCAAACAATTGTTCATGTTCAAAATTTGTTTAACAAATCCAACCATTGTGTTCAGGGCTTGTCCCTCACCCCTCAAAACCTTTGTATTTTAGACTAACTGTAAATATTTTTGGATTCAATCTCTACGTCATGGGTCGATCATGCACCCCTATCCTCTTGCAATCGTAGTTGCATCTCATAAGCCGATGGTGAGAATTTTTGGCGCCCTTTCATCCTTGATCCAATTCTGCAAGTCTTCCTTTGCAGAATTGAATCAAGGGGAGCCATCTAGACACCAAAAATTCTCACCCCCTAAAGCAAATTCCAAAATAATGAATAAAATAAAGGGGGTCGTCTCCTTTCTTTTTCAAAACATATCAACATGCGTTCCAAAACGAAACCATCTTTTTATGACAACATTTTTAAGTAAATTTTTTGAAAACATTCCCGAAAAACCCAATCTTTTAAAATGAATTTCCAACGTCCCTCTATTTTCAAACCCGTCCTTTTTTGTTACTTACTTATATTACCATTTTATTTTTGATTTATTTCACGTTATCCGGATTTGTTTTGCTCACTTATTTTATTTTACTATTCGTTTTATCTCGGTTCATGCTATTTCATTACTTGTTTATTGTATCTCATTTCATTTTATTGATACTTTTACTTGTATACTATTTTTTTTTTGAAAGAAAAGATAAGCTATATATTGAGAAACAGAAAGAACTTACAACCTACGAAACCAGATTTAACTACTGAAGCTAACAGCACCTATACACCAAACTATCTCTCCAAATAATCCTCCAAGCCGAAACATCTACAAATTCTTATATTCCTCCTTGTCGCTGGGAACTTGAACCTATTCCATCTCACCTTTAACTCCCCTAGAATATTAGCAACACATCTATTCTTGTTAGGCCTAATCTCAGAAAAAACACATTCATTTCTCAATCTCCAAATATGGTAAATAGAGACACCAACAGCAGAACATCGCATCTTGTAAATCAGAGAGGCTTTACACTTGGAATTCCACAAACAGAACATACACTCTAAAAAGGTAGTCGGCAGTTTGCAGCATAACCATGAATGCAGGACTTCCTTAAACACCTCTCTGCTGAATTCACAGGCAAAAACAGATGGTCTCTTGATTCTCCTCATCTCCACAGAACTCACATTTGCCATTGGTATCAATCTTCCAGGCCTTAAGCCTATCCTTACTAGAAGCCTATTCTGACAAGCAAGCCACCAGATGAAGGAGGCATGAGGAGTGCAGAAATTTGTCCAGATGATTTGATCCCACCCAGACCCCATAGGCGTAGGATGAATCAGATAAATACTCTTTGTTGGTAACCGTAACTGCACCATCATCATCTCTTGATACCATTTAACAGATTCTTTTCCTCCAACTCATCTCTAATTCTCAAGCAACATCTCCACCAATATGCATGACTCCCCTTAAGTTTAACCGTCCAGATCGAATCACCCTTCAGTAGGTAAGCTCTACACCATCTATTAAGTGCAGACTGGTGAGGACCAGCCTCATTCAACTTAACAAAATTACTCATCATTGCTGTTATTCCAAGATAAGACCTCTTTAATCCCCAGACCACCATTAGCTTTAGGTCTACAAATATTCGCCCAAGCAACTGCCTTCTTACCACTATTACCACCACTCCAAAGAAAATTTCTGCACTTCTGGATAAGCATTTGCACAACATACTTTGGAAATAGAAAAACATTCGCCCAAAAACGTTGAATACTTATCAGTGTGCTCTCCACCAACTTTAATCTACCAGCAAACTCAAATTTCTAGCAGCCAGTGAGAAATTCTAGCAGTGATTTTATTAATCAGAGGAAAAATCATTTGTCTAACCTGTGCGTAGACAGAGGGACTCCGAGGTATTTGATTGGCAGCGAACCCTCTTCAAACCTCAAAACATCTAAGATTTCCTCTTCTCCACTTCAGTGACACCTCCAAAAGAACACTCTGCATTTTGATGGCTTACAAACAGACCCGACGATCTGGAAAATCTATCTATGATGCCTTTAATAATTCTGACAGAACCCACATCACCTCTGCAGAATATTAGCAGATCATCAGCAAAACAGAGATGGTTAATCCCCACTTTTTCACACTTTGGGTGGAAATTAAAGTTTGGATCCTCTTGAGCCTCCAATAGCATCCTACTCAAGAATTCCATACAAAGAACAAAAATAAGAGGGGAGAGAGGATCACCCTGTCTTAATCCCCTCTCACCCTTAAAGAATCCACAACTTCGACCATTGATCAAGATGGAATAGTATGGTGTAGAGACACAGCACATAACCCATCTTATGAATTTATCTTCAAACCCAAAACCCACCAGAACTTCCTCCACAAACTCCCAGCTGACACTGTCATATGCTTTGTGGATATCTACTTTAAAAGCACATCTCGGAGAAATATTTCTTCTGTTATACCCTTGGATTATTTCCTGACATAAAAGGATATTATGAGCCAGACTCCTACCAGCTACAAATGCACCTTGACAGTCACTAGTAATCCAAGGTAAAACCTCCTTCAATCTACTAGTAATGATCTTTGAAATCACCTTGTAAAGCACATTACAGCAAGCAATCGGTCTCAGATCTGTGACTTTCAAGGGATTCTCAACCTTAGGAATCAGAGAAATAAGCGTGGAGTTAACCTGCTTCAGAATTTTCTCCTTTTCAAAGAAACTTCTGGTTGCATAAATCACATCACCCCCCACAATATGCCATACAGATTTAAAAAACAAGGAGTTAAAACCATCAGGTCCTGGACTCTTTGTGTTTTTAATCGATGACAAAGCCTCCCAGACTTCTCTATCAGAAATACGCAACACAGCTTCTCATTCAACTCCTGAGAAACTCTTTCCCCTCTCAGGAACGTGCTCTGATTACAATGAGATCTATTATTCATTTTCTGACCTAACAGACCTTTGTAAAACTCCACTATATGCTTCTGAATATCTTCCTCCTCCATTAATCTCTGACCTTGATCATCTTCCATAACAAGAATCTTAGAAGACCGATTCCTTGCATTCAAGACTCTAAAGAAATAAGCACTAGCCTCATCCCCCATCTGTAACCAGTCAATTTTGGCTTGCTGGGCCAATTGACTATGTAACATATCCATGCTCAGATTATACTCACTAATCTGCTTAATCTCTCTGTCAATCAGATTAGCATCAAAAGGACTAACCTCCAATAACTTCTGAATCTCATGTAGCTCAGCTTGACTGACTTCCACCTTCTTCCTTAGATTACAAAATTTAGTCTTATTCAGGCTTTTGAGCCTATTCTTAATCAACTTCAACTTTTGAATAATCCTGAACATTGGGCAGCCACTGATCTTAGCACTCCAACACTCTTTGATTATGTCAAAATAACTTCCATCAGAAACCCATATATTACGAAATCTGAAAAGACTAGGCAACTTGTCACACCTTTTATCAAGCATCACCAGCCCTGGAGAATGATCTGAAACATCCGGGGGACAAAACATAACATGAGAATCCACATATTTACAGATCCAGCTGTTATTCACCAGCACCCTATCCAGTTTGCAACAAATCCTAGACCTCAGGTCCTTAACATGCTTGTTGGTCCAGGTATAAAAAGCGCCTGAAAATTTCAGATCATGCAAATCAACAGCCTCAACACAAGAAACAAAATCCTCATCCACTTCTTCCACAGAAGTATTAAAAATCATTTTTTCCCCAAATTTTAACATACAGTTAAAATCCCCCATCAACAACCAAGGTTCTTGCACTGACTCACCCAAATTCCTGATATCATCCCACAAACAATTCCTGTCCAAAATAGTATTAGCTGCATACACCGCAGAAAGCCAGAAAACCACTCCCTCCCTCTTGCACTCCACTTTACAATGTATAATCTGATTCGAGATATAGCATCATGAATATTCCACAAACTATCATCCCACAACAGCAAGATCCGACAATTAATATCTTTGTCAATATTAGACAAAAACTTTCACTTCTTATTACACCAGGCAACAATACTGCCAAATTTATTCACTCTCACCCGAGTCTCTAACACAGCAAAAATGCTTACCTTATTCTCAGCCGCAAACCTATCAATGGCAGCTCTCTTATTCACAGAATTCAAACCTCTAATATTCCAGAAAGCAAACTGAACTTTACCCATTAGGAACTTCTCTTCTGGAATCCAAACCCGCAGAGGAATTGCTACAATCCTGTTTGGACAAGCTCTGTCGCAAATTCCTCCTAGCCCCCACCACTTTCCACCCTTCCTGATCAGCGTCATTAGAAGTAGTTGTCTTAACCTGCCCTTGAATACCAATCACCTGGCCCACAGAAGCAGATTGATCCTTAACAAGGTGGGTATCTACCCCCTTCGCACTAACATTCTCCTTCTGGTTCTCTCTTTCCAGATCAATACTCACCACATTCCCTTTACTTTTCTGGCAACGATTTGAAGAATGTCCAAAGCTCTTACACTCTTCACAATACCATGGCCTCCATTCATAAATGATGCGTTGAACATAACTCACCCCATCTCCATCCACAAGAACAATCTCATCCTTCGGTTTGACCTTCGCATCCATCTCCACAAGGATCCTGGCAAAACCAATCTTCTCCTTGTTCGCAGTAAGCTTGTCTGCCATGATAGGGTTTCCAATTTTACTAGCGATTCTACTCAACATCCTCGGAGACCAGAATTGTAGATCTAGATTCGGTAACTTTACCCAAACTGGGATAGACGATAAGTTAGCCAGATCAAGTTTACACCCCGGCTTCCAAATTCTCAGCACCATCGGATGGTTCCCTTGCACAAACCAAGGACCACCCTCAACAATCCGCATCATATCCTCTCTATTCTCAAATCGAAAGATAAACACTCCCGCATCATTTTGCAAGATCTTCGGGATAGCCAATTTACCCCATCTAGCTTGAACAAACCTTTCCATAGCTAGATAGGAAAGTCGAACCCCCAAAGCCGCACCCACCAAAGAATTCTGCCAGTAATCGCACTCCATTTGGACCTCATTCTTCGTAAACTTCAGGATCGGGGACTCATCCTCCTGAAACGACTCCAGATCTAGACAGTTCACTCTCTCCCTGTTATTAGCAACAACGTCACTCCAGGACTTCTTCGGTTGAGGAATCGCCCCCATCGGCACGGCAGCCCCAATCTTCCTCCCAGAAATTTCTTCGAATCCATCTCCTTTGGGCTGATCCTCAACAGGTTCGTCAACCACAATCTCGTTCAGGATCTTATCATGACTACCAAACGTCAACGTTTTCTTCGGAGCACCCGAAGAGACCACCGTAATAGGCTGGTTCTCTGGAGTCGACGAATTCACTGGAGCTCCTAGCGATGACACTGAAACTTTCGGCTTGCGTCCCCTACCCATGGCAGATCCACAGAGAAAAACTAAGAGAGAGGTGAGAGCTTTCTCTCTCTATTCCATCGCTTTACAGCTTTGTCTTGTATACTATTTATTAGTACTTGTTTTTTTATTTTTCCTTTATCGTTATCATTTAAAAATCATTTCATCATTTCATATACATTTTCACTATTATCTTTCATACTAGCATGTTTTGTTTTGTTGCTAATCGAATAAATCTTCTCTGCATCTCATTTCATTTTCCTATCTTTTTCATGCTACTCGTACATATGTACTTCAACTTCTATTTTATTGCATTCGTTTGTATTTCAACTATCATGTCATTATGTTATTACATTATTTTATATTTTGCCTTGATAGCTCGGACCAAACGTAGCCCATCTGGGATGGATCCGGTCTGATCCAAACATGGCCCATAGATAGATTAGTAACTCCAGCCCATTCAAAACAATCAACTGACATACTCCTTCCAAAAACCCTAGTTTTCATATTATAAAGATCACTGTAGCCGCATCTCTTCTAGAGGGGAAAGGTTTTACGGGAATGCCAGTCATCACCGTTCCCTTGTTCATCTTCCGCCTCTGATCAATTTCTCAAGAGAAACTTCTCATTGCACGATATTCTCTTTCTCATTCTGTAAGCTTCTCAAATCCAAAAAAAGGATTCAAAACCAAAACCCAGATATCAGCAACGGAGATCGATCACCCACCCACATTCCAGTCCACTGGAAATCCTCATTCTCTTTGTCTGGGCATTTTTAGCGAAGAACCCATAAATCAAAACAAAAACCTAGAATCCTTCTCTCGGTTAATCTCTGCAACCACCTCTATCACCAAATCACCTGCCCTCATCTTCCCCCTCCAGCTTCCGAATGGAAACGTGACAACATTAACAAGCAAAACAGGTTCTTGTCTTCCCATCTTCTGCCCTCGACCCTACTCCAGTTTCCTCTTGATTTTCTTTGAAGTGATCGTTTCTCTCCCCGATCGAACACATAAAATCGGAAACCGCCACCACTCGCCTCCCTCCTCCTCCCATCTCTCGGTTCTCTTTCTCGAGTTTTAATTTCGTTGCTTTTCGTTGCTTGAAAAATTGGTTCGAACTAGGATTGTCACAACCCAGTCCCTAACCTTGATGTTCTTCTTTTATTCATTTGTTTACTGTTATTTTGGGTTGGTTTTCATGTTCATACTTGGGCTCGAAATTTTCTAATTATGTAGAAGAAGGTACACTTCCTTTGCCTGATTCTGGTTTGCAGTTTTCTCTTTGAGCCCTAATTTTGATCGGAGCCCGTGTTATGTTCGAAGTTGTCATCTGGTGTTGCTTTAATCTTGTAAATACAGACATTTTTATTGTTGTGGTGACGCATATTTTACTGATGGGGTGGAATGTTCAGAGGGGCTGCACCTTTAACCTCATGGTTGATGTTCTTGTTCTTTGCTAATATTTTGTTTCTGCTCTGTATAAAAAAAAGAGATGATGAACCAGCTGGATTTCCTTTTCTTTTCCTTTCGGTGCAAGCTCTGGGTCGTCATTGTAGTGCACCTTCTTTGGGATGTCACTGGAAACTTAGTCCCAATCAGATCTTTGTGTTAGAATTCTTTCGTCTTGCAGGGATTAATCTCTTTTGCAATTTGTCCTCTACTGAGGTAAAATAAAATTCTGGTCCATGTATACTACGATTCGCTTGGCACCTCTATATTCATGTCTTTCCATGTATTTATTTTCAATCTAACCAATAACCTCTCTTTGCTTGGTTTCTATTGTTGCTCTTCTGTTTAGTGCAGGGAACTCATTTCTCCTTGGTTGTCGGTAACTAAACTATCCCTTGTACAAGTTGCTTCTCCCCGTCGCCTGACTAATTCTTGAGTTTGTTGGATTTTTTCAGTTCAAAAATACATGTACACATTACTATTCTCCCCTTGTATAACTGGTTGTCGAATGGGTTAATCGAAGGATACTCGAGACTGGGCTGTTCTCTTGATTAAAATAAAATGAAAATGGTTTTTATCTTTGATTTGGGCAACCTAAACTTAGGTGGAGGACATAAGGTTAAGACACTGATATACTTTTAATTCCTAGGCGTTGTTTTATTCTTTTATTCCTATGATATAGGCTGTCCTTGTTTAGCTTTATTTTGGTGTTTATGGAACTGTTTTGCCGGTCATGGATTGGGATTAACGACCTCGAAAGGCAAGAATTAGGATTTATCTTCTTACGTTAAAAGGTTGTCGACCAGATTTCATTTAGTTCCGTGATTTCATTACCATTTGTATTTGCTTATTACTATTTCCATGTACGTTGATTACTTCACTTACTTGTCTCTACTGCTTTGTAACCCAATACCCCTAGTTATCACCCTCTAGGACCCTTTTCCTGACATAAAAGCTTTGGATGCATTATTGCCTCACACCTAACGGGTCTCTCATTTGTTTTGTGGGGCAGTAATCTCCTATAGCTTCAGAAAACATCTAAACCACCACTGTATCTATAAGTACAAAACTTTAAAAAATGAGTCCTTAAGGCCATCTTAGGAAGGCTTATGATGTGAAACCACCCCATGCCTAGTGGGTCTCTCATTCATTTTATGTGGGTAGAATCCCCCTTTGCCTTCAACGCACCTGTAATCAAGAGCCAATAAACTAATAAATTGATCCATATCACTTGTTAATATCTCTCAAATCGAGGCCCAAATCCAAATCAAAGCCCAAACCCAAATCAAGGCCCAAATCCAAATCGAGGCCCAAACCCAAATCGAGGCCCAAACCCAAATCGAGGCCCAAACCCAAATCAAGGCCCAAACCAAATCGAGGACCAATTTGATCCAAAACCCTAAACAAAGCCCACTTCTGACTGAACCCAAGTTTGATCGAACCCAAGTTTGACCAAACCCAAGTTTGATCGAACCCAAGTTTGACCGAACCCAACTTTGACTCGATCCCACTTCGACTCTATCTAACTTTGACCCAAGCCCAACTTTGACTCGATCCCACTTTGACCCAAGCCCAAGTTTGACCTTGACCCAACTTTGACTCGATCCCACTTTGACCCAAGCCCAAGTTTGACCTTGACCCAACTTTGACTCGATCCCACTTTGACTCTATCTAACTTTTACCCGGCCCGCTTTCCAACCCCAACCCAAATTTAATTCAAACTAAATTCAATTCAAACCCAATTCATTCAACCCAATTCAATTCAAACCCAATTCCATTCAATTCAAATCCAGAAGTCAATTCATCCAACTCACACCCAACTTGTAAATCTCATTCAAACTCCCAAAATCTAAAAAACATTCCTCATTATTCAGCTTTAATCCAAAAATCCTGAAAGTCTCTTTTCTCAAAATTCAAACAATCATTTTATTCAAATCTCATCAAGTTTTCAAAAGAAACAATTTTGTGGAATTTTAAAGGAAAAACTCTTCTCACATCACAGAACACTTTTCTCAAAACGCAGAAAGTTCTTCTCACATATACAGAAAGTTTTCTCCTAAAAACATTTCTCAAAATTAGTGTTTCTTTCTCGAGAATTCCGAACAAAATTCAAAGTTTTCTAACTCAGCTTTTAAACTTGAAAGAAGCCGTTTTCGGGGAACAGGAAATGTCTAACACTTTCAAAACATTTTTTCCTAGTTAGACATCACTTGTCTCCCTTTCCAAATATAATCCGAGGCAGTGCAATGGGGCAGTAACATCCCTTGTCACAATCTAGATTTCTTTAGGCGGGGCATTAGAGTGACAAACCTCCCCTAATTGCAGCCTAGTTTTTACAAGGTGGGGTGCTAGGGATGTAACTGCCTTCCTAGTTGCAGCCGGGATTTTAAAATCGTCTAACTCCCTTCCACTCAATTTCGATGTTTTCGATTTTTAACGTTTTAAAACCCGGGAGTTAGAGACGTTATTAGGGTTTGACAAAGAGTATCCCATCCATGATATTTCTCTCTAAATCCTATATTTCGACATAAATTCATTACCCCATCTTTCGAGAGCCTCGGCACTTACCATTCATTAAGTGTCATGCTCGAGGGGGTACATAGGGTGATCCCTCGGGATCATCCGCCCTTTTACAACAAAATGATTTTCCTCATTTTCGAACCTCAAACCTAAAAAACCCAGGATCTCTCCCAAATTCCAATTGCCTCACATACCCAAACCATCATTCAAACTCCAAATCACCTTAAACTTGAATCATCTCCTAAATTCTGGCTTCTCTCAAACTTCTAAAGTCTTATAGGCCCGAGCGCCTTATAGATTCGAACATCTCAATCTCTCCACCATTTTAAGATTCAAACATCTCACAGACCCGAGCGTCTCACAACCTTGATATCTCGTTCCTTCCACTACATGAACATCCTAAATGTCTCATAGACCCGAGCGTCTCATAGACTAACCTCTCAAACCCGAAACTTCAAACATCTCAAAAATTCCCAAAACCCAAAAGCCCTGAACTACGTAAAGTTGATCTCAACAGGGAGTTGAGTACGTAGGCAGCCCACATAGGGTGCGACCCCATTCCAAACACAAAAACCCTTTCCCCCTCTAAGGTGGCTCTCATATCTCTCAAAACATTCAAACCTTCTTCGGTTCCCACAAATTTCAAACCCTTAGACTCCAAGTCTTGTCTATTCACTGAACCTCGGACTTTTCCCAAATCTTCATTGTATATTCATCTGAATTCACCAACTCCTCTCCTTGGCGCTAGCTTGGTAGAAAAGCTCGCCTCATCCACTCTCTTTCTCTCTTCCCGTCCTAATCCTATCCTTGGATCTTATTCGAATCTCTTTAATAAGGTTTTGAAAGAAGGTAATCCCGACAATTGGAGACCGAGGTTCCTCGGGCACCAATCCGAAGTCGTGGTCGTTGCCATTTCTAAGGGGTGTAACCCATGTGAACCCACAATAGAATCTCTGATCTGACTAGATAAGTCCTATCCATAGGCAACAATTTCATAGTCAACCAACGTTCTTAGAACCCTTCTCCTCCCTTCCTAGTTCCTTAGGTCAAACTAGGTGGACTCTAGTCAATTTCCGCCCTTAGGCATAAGTCCGCGTGGAGCCCATCGAGAGCGGGTGTAGTACACACTTGCACTCCCCTTTATGTTTTCTGGGAAAGACGGACAATTTAGTAGGTATTTGAGGGATGCCAGAATAACGGGTTTTCACCCCCCCTCCACAGAATGGCATTTTAGGATCTAGGCTTTTCAGTCAAGAACCATATTTAGATAGACCCCTCTCATACCGAAAAATCACCCTCCACAACTGTGATATGCTATGTTAGAGGCAGTGAGAAGTTCATAAATGCACCAATAACTTTTGAGTTGTCCTTCATGAAAGGGGTTATGTAGTAGTATCTAGTTTGGTTTTGTGCCAATCTATATTATGGGGTAGGTCAGCATTTTTTACCTAGGAAACTCTCTCAGCCAAGGATAACATCTTTTTCACAGGATGTTTATAGACAGTTAAAGTTGACTTCAACTATGATGTTTGTCATCTGGTTTGGTTAAATGTGGTAGGTTTAGTGATGGACGGTCTTATGTATCTATTATCTTATTAATATTAATATAAGTTGGCTTGTGAAAAAAATGACAACCTAATACTCCCTTTGTCAATTTTAACTGTCTTGTTTTGTTTTGATATGTTTTTCCACTTGAATGTTAAACATATAAGATAAAATAGTTTTATGAAACTATGTTATATGCGTTATATAGTTTCATCAAGGAGGGAGGGAGGATCACCGGAATACAAAACCGAAGTATTGGAAATGGGCCAAAACCTTAGAAAACAGGCCTGTATTTTATTTGAGGTATTCACTATTCTCCCCTTTGTTCTTTCTCACAGAGTTCTCTCCCGAGCTCACCCCTCCTTCCCTGCTGGCACGCACGCACGCATTTCACTGACGCAGGCACTATCTCTTCCCTTCACCACCACGGTCACTGCCTGACAGCCTGTTCTTTTTCCTTTCTCTCACTCAATCTTGCTCGTGTGCTCGCTGTCTCTATTTGTGCCAAGTGAAGGAAAGAGAAAGTAACCAAATTTACAACACTAGTTGTCCTCGTCCTTGACGTGGTTTGACATTCACCTCTCCCTCTTTTCACTGCCAAACAGAACTCTTCGCTCTCCCTTCCTCTCGCCGATGGGCTCTCTAGTCGAATCTGGCTGGGAGGTGATTTCCGCTTCCCCCATCTATGCATATGTTTCTGTATGCTTCGATCAGTTTCGCTTCTCTCTGATAGTGTGCTCCACTTTCATTTCCTGGTTTTGTCTGGCCGGATTCGATAGTATGTCGAATCGGCTTCGCATTTGCTTCTCCGCACCCTTGGATTCCAAATTTGCATTCTATATTATGCTTTTCTTTTGGGGTGTTTTAGGCTTATAGTATGATGTTTGAAGTCTGCCGGTGTAAATCTGACCGATTAATCTCTGTTTCTATGAAAGTCAATGTGGATTATGCTAAGATTGCTGCGATGTATGCACAGTTGTCACATTGCATGAAGGAAAAATTATGTATTTCCAACTGGAGTCTATGACGGCTTCGACAAAGTGATCGACGCGGATCTCAAATCTTATATGCGTGTTAATGCCAAGATTATTTCAATTAATGTATCATCAGCTTAAAAGAACCGAATCTAGATAATGTAGCCGCTGGCTTCCCATGTAATTAACTTATGAACCTCTATTTTCAAGAATAAACTATTGTAGAACCGTACGTTATTCCAACTTGCTAATTATCTTGGAAGTTGCTCATTGTTTGTCAATGTTTGTGAAATTTATGTTTGTCTGGAGGTGAAAAATAGACATCTTTGGTGTACTACTGATTCTCTGCTTCTGTACATCCTGAATGATTGTTGTATTCTCCTGCCTGTTCTTTTTTTTTTCTCCACTGAAATTGATTAATAGACGGTGAAATATCATGCGTCTATTCTCACGAATAGTTTACTAATCATTCTTATTTGACGGTGCAGTATTTAACCACTCATTTCAGCGACTTTCAATTGGCATCTATTGGGAGTTTCATTCTTCATGAAAGCGTCTTTTTCTTATCTGGACTTCCCTTCATATATCTGGAAAGACATGGATATCTCAGCAAGTATAAGATTCAGGTTTGAACGAATAGTGCCTTCTCTTTCAATTACTTCAAGTAATTCCTAAGTGCTATTAATAAGACATGATATTGGGGTTTCATCTGGCACCGCTACTTTCTTAAAATGTGTTTTCTCTTCTCAAATACAAGTTCCTGAAAAATGAAGTAGCTTATGTTTATAGTTCTTGCTTTTCTTTTTTTTTTTAACTTGTGGTCTCTTATTTTTGCAATGCTGAATATTGCTTGAGATAAAGTTTTTGGGGCTCAAAAATATCCTGTCATACGAAGAGAGAAATGTTAGTGCTACAACAGGAACCCAGCTGGAAATAGTCAGTCGACGAGTTTTTGCATGTATATGGAACTACAAATTCCGGAAACTTATTTAAAAATTCCATCTAATTGAAGCCCATTTTTACTGACCTAGGAGGCTACGAAATCTGCTAATACCATTCTTGAGGAAGCTGCTGCTTAACTAACTCGATATAATGATATTGCTATTCCCCACCGATTTTCTATCCATAGAAATTATAGCCCTATAGCTATTATTATTTGTATATACTCTCAGATCCAACATAAGGTGCCGCCTTTGGCATCCCTATTATCATGTCATTCTCATCACTATCAATTGATAATTTGATCCAGCCCGTTGTTCTTTGCTGCCATTGTTTCCCTATTCATTCAGTTCTATCTGTAGCAGAGATTGTCTTTTTGAGGCCAAAGTTCCTTATCGTTTTGTCTTCTGTTTTTAGATTAGTGCATGAGATAGATATATGCTTATCTCTGAATTATGTCTTCTTTTCGGGAATTATAATTTGTTTTTGCTTTATGAAATACGATAGCTTGAAAAAATATCCTTCTCTCTTTTATTGTAGGCTAAAACCAACACCCCTGCAGCTCAGGAGAAATGCATCACTCGGCTCTTGCTGTACCATTTTTGTGTCAATTTGCCTGTTATGATCTTGTCCTATCCCGTTTTCAGATTTATGGGGATGCGGAGCAATCTTCCTCTGCCACCCTGGTATTTTCAGGTTCTTTATATATGTTGAAGCTCAATATCATCATGTGCTATAACTTGTGGGGGTTGTTTTCTCTAATGACAAGCTTCAGAAACAAATCTGCTCACACTGTACATTCTGGGTAGTCAGTCTTGCAAGAAACCTTGTCACTGAGGCTGAGTACAATTTTCATATTCTTTTGCAGGAATATAGTTCTGACTCAAATAATATTTTACTTCATCATTGAGGACTTTGTGTTCTACTGGGGGCACAGGATCCTGCATACGAAGTGGCTTTACCAGCATGTCCACAGTATTCATCATGAGTAAGAGAGATTTAATCCTTAGAAAGTACTTTCAAGTAATCACAAACTGATTGTGTCAATATGTCCCATATTTGCAGGTATGCAACCCCATTTGGATTGACTTCTGAATATGCCCACCCAGCTGAGATTCTGTTCCTAGGTTTTGCTACCATTGTAGGGCCAGCCCTTACAGGTCCTCACCTAATTACTCTGTGGCTGTGGATGTGTGTTCGAGTTCTCGAGACAGTTGAGGCCCACTGTGGTTATCACTTCCCTTGGAGTCCCTCAAACTTCATACCACTATATGGAGGGTAAGTCTGGATCCTTTCTCTCAAGACATAAGAAATCTAACCTTGCTTTAAGCACTCTAGTCTTGACTCTTTTTTTTTTTTTTTTTTTTTGTCTTAACTCTTCTGATTGGCTGATATGATATACTTCTAAATTATTTACTGTGTATGCAGCGCTGATTTTCATGACTATCACCATCGGCTGTTATATACAAAATCAGGCAACTACTCATCTACATTTACTTACATGGACTGGTACGCATTTATGATCTTTGGCATCTGAAGTCTGTGAACTGGGTTCAACAATTATAAGTTTAACTCGGTGATTATGAGTATATGAACTTTTAGTCTTCTAGATTTTGCATTATTTTGGCTGTTTGCTTTGATGAGATTCAGGAAAAGTTTACAAAGCTTGTTTTCTCAGAGGACCATATAACTTTGAAATAACTCCAACTGACACAGCAAAGAAATTATTTCAAGAACATTCAGAGTTGTTGGTTATATACTGAATCACTTAGGTCTACAGGGGAATTCATGTATTTTTACTTGTACTTTGGAAACATTTTCATACCTTTTAACTCCTGGATGACGCTGCAAGGTCCTTTATTCTTCTCATTCTTTCAAATCTAAATGCTTCAATCACTGATAAACTACAAAAGCATCATATAGGAAAATCAAGTTTGAACAGTCTTATTGGGTTCAAATTTTTTTCTAGTATAGTTGAGATTCATGTTAGATACTAATTTTGTATAGATTCGTTGTAGGAAATTAACAGTTGATAAGTGGGTTTGGGTCAAAAATTTATAACTAGGTCAAGTTTGGGTTCACTCCTACACAAATCGTGTCATTGAACGGTTTGTTAGATGTGGATCTTGACAGTAGGGAGTATTAGATTGTCCTGAATAATGTACTCTAGTTTAAATGGTTGTGAGCTCCTTGCTTTGATGTTTGGAGTGCCGCATCACAAAATTCTGAGTATGCAACTAGACTGTTATCAGTGTCGTTTTGGATGTTTGAAGTGATTGGTAAAGTCTTCCTTTTCTTATCCTTCTCTGTTTATGTTTTGTAGGATTTTTGGCACGGACAAAGGATACAGAAAGTTAAAGGTGTTGAAGAGTTCTGAAGCTGCAACATGCAATGGCAAGGAGATGTAAGCTGCCGTCTAACAGATTCTTTTGGCATGTTCTGATCTTCATCCTTTTCCGTCCAGTGCACAGTTTGGCAGATGTCCTACGGAATTCTCATCCTTATTTTCTTTAGTTATTGCATCTAGTTTATGACATGTAAGATTCTTGTCGTGGTCATCAGGATGTGTAGCGCATGAAATGAATCTGTGGAAGTCACATGTTATGACCCCTCCCTCAGCGTGTTTATTGTTTGGAATCTGTTTGTCCGTCGGTGTTTGTGGAGAAAGCCATAAGATTTGTGGTTCTTTCAAACTGAGAGGGATTATTATTGTCAAGGAAAAGGCACGGGGGGGGGGGGGGGGGGGGGGGGGGGGGGGAGTGTGATCATGAGGTCATAGTTTTCAGCTCGGTCTACTTCATCGGAGTTTGGATGGATCAGCAAATTAAGGTGTTTTTGGGTTTAGTTGCTTTATTGATGGGTTCAATTTTTAATTTTATATAAAAAGAAAAGCAAGAACATAGTATTTTATCTATACTTGTGTTTTAAAAAATGAAAGTACACCGTTCTAAAGAAATGAACGATGACAAGTGTTCCCTGGAATTGCATAAAACAATGCTTACAATTTGCGTGTGCTTGATGAAGACTTGGTTGCGGTGCCCAGCACGGTGCTTGCAAATGGCGACTCATTTCTGGCAACCATGTCTTGGCAATGAACCTTTTCAAATTAATTCATAGGTTTTCTTATTCCTCCTTTTTGCTTCGTATGCAAAAGCACTCGAACAAGACTATGTGCTCTTTGGATCATATAAATTCCAAACGCCGGGTGATTTTGTCCTTCAAAAGCGAAGAATCTTCTGGAGATTGCTCATATGAATCTTCAATTGCTTCAACTAAATCCAGCTGAGCCAACATTTGCGATGTCGGGTTCATGTAACCTTGTACTACTTGGTTGTTCAACTAGATGCGGAACGATTACAACCTAGGATATGAACTAAGCAAGGCGACGTAAAGAGATAACAAGAGAGAAGCGGGGAGGAATACATGCGAAAACCAACACAAAAATAGAGAAACAACCAAAAAACAATCCATCCTCTCCCAACGTGTATCCAGTTGGAGTTGAGACGGATTAGGTCAGGAAACCAGCAACGTGCTACCCCGTGCCACAAGGAGCTTCAACATCCAACAAAACACGCGAGTGAAATACATAAACCATGAACACTAAAAGGGCTACTAGTGTGTTTTTGGTTATTGACGTGACATCTTTTATTATGTGATAGTATTTATTTCTATTGTGTTTTAAAATTATATAAAATAAATGATCTTAATTTTCTCACTAATTTAGAAAATATTTTGATAATTTATGATTTTAAAAGATTTTCTCTCTTAAATATCTATAAACACTGTTCATGTCGCATTTATCATTGTTCTTTTCTCTTTCTTTCTCTCCTACTACTCTTAGCTCAAATCAAACTCAAAACTGGAACAAAAATTTTGTAACCGGCATTGATTAATAAATCGACGGAAATGAATGATAAAGAACCAGGGAAACTCCTCGATGTCGTAACTAGTGAATGTAACAGTAATGGATAAAATGTCACACTGTATTGATCATTGAAATTGGGTGTATTTATAGTTACAACCCTAGTTGTATTGGACTTTAATACAGACAGGAATAACATGGTAATAAGGCCCAATACAAGAAATCGGCCCATACGCTAATATGCCCCCGCGATCCCAAACTACTTACTAACAAGGGGAGTGTGGATCGTAAACCAAGAAGTGGGAAGTAGAAAGAGGCTTTAGTGAGGATGTCGTCGACCTGGTCCCTGGTGGAAAGATGCGAAATTTGGAGAGTGCCATTCTGAACCTTTTCTCGCACAAAAAAGTAGTCGAGGGATATGTGTTTGATGCGACTGTGAATCGAAGGGTTAGATGCGAGAAAAGTAGCCCCCAAATTATCACAGTAGAGGGAGGTAGGGTTTGAGAGAGGAATTCCCAATTCGGAGAGCACGTCTGGATCCAAGTTGCTTCGGCGGTGGCGTTAGCAACCGACTTATATTCTGCCTCTGTCGACGAGCGCGCCACCGTTTTCTGTTTGCGACTACACCAAGACACAAGATGGTTGCCGAAGAAAACAAGGAAGGCGGCGGTAGAGCGTCGATCAACAGGAGATCCTCCCCAATCTGCATCGGAAAACACATGCAGAGAACCTAGAGGAGATCGTGGGAAAAAAAGACTCAATCTTTGAGTCCCTATCAGGTACCGTAATATCCGTTTTACCGCACTCCAATGTATTTGCTTAGGTTTATGCATGTATTGGCAAATCCGATTCACAGATAGGAGATATCTGGTCGGGTTAGGGCTAGATACTGAAGACTCCCAACAATACTTCGATAATATGTAGGGTTTTTCGAAGTCAGGGAGTTGTGAGTGTCGAGATCTATTGTAGAGGATAGGGGGGTAGAAGATGGGTTAGCAGAAAGCATCTCGACTTTAGTAAGTAGATCGGAAACATACTTCCTTTGAGAGAGATAAAGACCTTCAGGAGTGCGGGTAACAGAGACACCCAGAAAGTAGCTAAGAGGGCCAGTAGCAGAAACAGGAAAGTTTGAAGAGAGATTATGAGTGAAAGCGTGGACTAGGTCAATACTAGAACCAGTGAAAAGTATGTCATCGACATAAATGAGAACATACATAACATCTTTGCCATGTCTGTAAATGAAGAGAGAGGAATCTGAGAGAGATGGTTGAAAACCAATTCTGATGAGGTAGGAGCTTAGTTTAGAAAACCAAGCACGGGGGGACTGTTTTAAACCATAGAGTGACTTCTTGAGGAGACACACATGCTTAGGATAGCGAGAGTCAACAAATCCCTGTGGCTGTTTAATATATACTCTCTCTTCCAAATCACCATGTAAGAAAGCATTCTGAATATCAGCCTGATGGATAGGCCAATTAAGAGATACTACAATAGACAACACAACACGTATAGTAGCTGTTTTGACCACAGGACTATAGGTCTCAGTGTAGTCCTGTCCAAAAGATTGGTTAAATCCTTGTGCTACAAGTCTAGCCTTCCTTCTCTGCAGAGAACCATCTGAATTTCTCTTGGTTTTGAGAATCCATCGAGTCCCTAGAATATTCATAGACTGTTGATAGGGAACCAGTTCCCATGTTCCTGTTGTAATTAGAGCATTATACTCTCGCTGTATTGCATCTCTCCATTCTGCATATTTTTGAGCCTGCTTGAATGTTGGTTCCTCTGGAACCTCACTGGGATTGACAACCAAGTTGTGAAGTTTAGGCCAGATGATAGTACCATCTGTGTAGGTCTTAGGCTGAACATGTTGGTTTTTGATCTAGTAACCATTTGGTGAGTGTTTTGTGGAGGTGGGGACTGTGTTTGGGTAGATACTGAGGTAGGAGGAACTGTAGAGGAAATGGACTCAGAGGCAATAGCAGAGTCTGAGAGTTCAGAGGGTAGGTTTGTGGTAGAGGAGGGTGAGGAGTTGGGATAGAGGTGGTAACCTGAATTTGTGTGGGATCCCCAAAATCTGATGTAGGTGGAGGTATATGTGATGGGTTTGGGAAGGCATAGAGAAAGGGAAGTGCTGTTCATTGAAAATAACATCTCTGGAAACAAGAGTGGTCTGAGCTGTAGGGTCATAGCATATATAACCTGTCTGAGCACTAGGATAGCCCAGAAAAACAAATTCCTTGGACCTGAAAGACAGTTTGTGATTGTTTCGAGGTCTCATATTAGGCCAGCAGGAAGAACCAAAGGTTTTGAGTTTTGTGTAGTCAGGGGCTGAATGAAAAAGTAATTGGAAGGGACTTTGATCATGGAGAACCTTTGATGGGGTTCTGTTTAGAAGATAGGTAGCTGTCTGAACAGCATAGGACCAAAAATTCAAAGGCATAGAAGCATGGGCTAAAAGACATAAAGCCTTGTCCACAACCAAACGATGCCTACACTCAACCATGCCATTCTGAGCATGGGAATAAGGACAAGTATATCGATGATAAATCCCTTTAGAACTGAGAAATTTCTTAAGAGCAACAAACTCCCCACCATTATCTGTCTGGACAGACTTAACAGTAGTAGAAAATTGATTCTCAATCAAAGCAATGAATTTAGTAACAGTCAGACAAACATCAGATTTCTGAACAAGAGGAATGCACCACATGAATCTAGTGCAGTCATCCACAATCAGTAAATAATATCGAAAACCATCAAAAGAAGTCTGATGAGCTGGGCCCCATAAATCCATGTATAATAACTGAAAGGGAATTAAAGATCTAGCAGCAGTACTAGGGTGAGGTAGGGCATGGTTTTTCCCTTTACAACAAGAACTACAAAAGTTTAAACCAGAAGAGCTGGTAGTAGGTAGTTTAAACTTATTTATAGTGAACTTAGTTTGTGAGGAAGATGGGTGACCCAGCCTGGAATGCCAAATGTCTGCTGTAGTGCGAACCCCTGTCTGAACTGTAACATGATTTGCCTGCATTGTGAAGGGAAGGTATACAAGCCGCCCCTAACTGTGCCTTGCAGAAGGATCCTCCCAGTTGAGCGATCCTTGACAAAGAAGCAATCAGGAAGAAATTCAATAGAGACATTATTATCACTAGTGAACTTCCTTACTGATATTAAATTGTTAACAAGTCCAGGAGCACGATATATATCAGATAACAAATAAGAACCAGATGGAGTGCATAGGTTTCCTGAACCATGATGAGTGATAATTAAGGATTTACCATCTCCAAGACTGATAGTCTCTGTTCCTGTATAATCATTAGCTCCCAAATTCATCCGCTGAAAATCACTGGTAAAATGATGAGTAGCACCAGAATCTGCAATCCAGTTTCCCTGATTTCCAGTAGAGTGTCCAGAAACAACATTAGCCTGAAAAGACTTAGGTGGTGGGTGTTGATAGGATTGATTGAACCGATGATAACACTGACGTGCAGTGTGACCCCTCTTATCACAAATTTGGCACTGAGGCCTGGTATCAACATGACCAGCAAAGGTAGTGGAAGAATTTCCATAGGATGTAGAAGAGGAAACAGATCTGTTAGAAGGAGAGGAGCCCTTGCCTCTAGATCTGTTGTTATTGTTCTTATTTCTGTCCTGATTGGATTTTTGATTGGATCTGTCATTTTTGTATGTGGTGTTAAGAGAAATAGAGGTGTTGTTTTGAGTGTTTTGTTCAGAGATCCGTGCCTCTTGGCTTAAGAGATGGCCGTATATTTGATGTGGGGTTAGAGGTGTGGGAATGGTCATAAGATAGGTGACAATGGAGTCATAGTCTGAGGATAAACCTTTTAGGAGAAAGGTTTTAAAATCCCTATCAGAAACAATATCTCCTGCGGCAGCAAGAGAGGAGACCAAAACTTGTGCTCTATTAAAATAATCAGTAATGGTCTCAGATCCCTTTTTCTGTATGCTTGCTAATTGAAAATAAAACTGACCAATGTTGGCAGAAGATTGAGCAGCAAACATATCATTTAGTGTAGACCACATGGAAGATGAAGATCTACATCTAGATGTGTGATTAATAAGGGATTCAGTGAGTGACGACATGATTATACTCATAACAAGTTGATCCTGTGTTAGCCATGTAGTATATTCCTTATTTAACTTGCCGTCAACATGTGCAGGAGGACACGGGAAGGTGCCATCAACATACTTGAACAGGTCAGTACCTCGTAGAAAGGTTTGGATCAAATTCTGCCATGTTGGAAAATTATCCGATCGAAGCTTGATCAGATGTGAAGCTGCCGACAGAATAGAATAAGATGGGGTGGGAGTGGTGACGATAACTGAAGTAGTAGTCGCGGCGGAAGGAGTGCCACCAGATCTGGAATCCTCCGGTGTGATAACTTCATCCCCATCAGGATTCGTCATCGAAGATCGAAGATCGGGAGTAAACCCTTATGAGACTCTTGATACCATAGTGAATGTAACAGTAATGGATAAAATGTCACACTGTATTGATCATTGAAATTGGGTGTATTTATAGTTACAACCCTAGTTGTATTGGACTTTAATACAGACAGGAATAACATGGTAAATAAGGCCCAATACAAGAACATCGGCCCATACGCTAATAGTAACCACATGTAATTTAATTTTTTTTACCGGTATACGATAGAATTTACCTTCTCATGTTGCTTCCATCTTTAACCAATTTCACACCATCATTACTTTCTCTATTTATCCCTACGGCGCCCAGTCAAAAAAATGTTAACACAATCTGTCTTTTCTAATATTGGGTTTATAAAACTTTCAAGTTTGGGTTCGGATTTATGGTACAAGTTTTTTAAAAACAAACATCTAAAACTTTCATGTTTACGTTCAGATTCACGGTACTAGTTATTTAATTTTTAACATATTTTGTTCAAAACTTACGCGATAAAATTTTCGTTTTTTTAGAGTTTACGTTCAAGCTTAGAAATATAAAATTAGTTGTTTGATTTTTTGAACCATATGTTAAGCTGTCGTTTATAAAATATTCACAAATTTGGCACTAGTTGTTCATCAAATTTTTATATTAAAACAATGTCAATATAATTATACCATTTCTAAAAGTTTGACATTTTTTAAACCTCATGTTCATGTTGTTCAACTTTTTAAACCATTTTAAAATTTATTTCATAATGTTTCTAAAATTTCTTCAGATTATAATTCGAGACTAGCTGTTCATGGACAATTATATAATAAAAGAATGTTAGTACAATTTTCCATTTTAAAATTGGATTACCATTTTAACAACATTCAAGTTTATGTTCAGATTCACGATAGTAGTTGTTCACTTTTAAGTTTTAACACACTTTGTTCAAAATTTACTAGATAATGTTCCTTTTTTTAAGTTCACGCTTTACAAGTATAAATTTAGTTGTTCATTTTTTTGGACCATATGTTCAACTATTGTCTATAAACTGTTCAAAAATTAGATACCGGTTGTTCATCAGAAATTTTATAATAAACAATGTAATAATGTACCATTTTTATTGGTTTGTTGTTCATTAAGCATTAAGTTTATGTTGATATAAATGTTACTTGTTGTTTAGCTTTTAAACCCTTTGTTCAAAATTTATTTCATATTTTATTGGTAGAATTATTTGTTTTTAACCTTCAGATTTTCCTCTAAAACTGAAGAATTCTATTACTTAAGGTTGATAGATTTAAATTTAATAAAAAAATATATTTTTAAAATTTTTAAACCATTTTTATCTATTCATTAAACATCAAGTGTGTGTTCATACAAATGTTACTTGTTGTTAAACTTTTTAAACCCTTAGTTCAAAATTTATTTCATATTATTTTAGTAGGATTATTTTTGTTTTAAACTTCCAGACTTTCTTCTAAAACTTATAGATTCTTTTTACTTGATGGTAACTAGATTTACTTAATTAAAAATCCAATATTTAAATTTTAAAAACAAAAATAGAAAAAATTAGAATGATTTGATTTTAACATTCAGATTTTCCTCTAAGATTCTTTTACTTAACTCCTACTAGATTTATTTAATTTAAAAACTATTTTTTGAAATTTAAAACAAAAATAGAAAACTTTTAAACATGTCAAATCCACGTCAGCTCATACGTATCACATGTTTTTCCACGTATATACCGGAAGCACAATGCTCCGTGTTTGCGGTTGTATGATAGTATTTGCGCCATGAACAAGCCATGGGTCGAGAGGTTTTATCACCTCTTTTTTGTTTTGGCTCACCACAATATTCTGGAGTTCGCAGTCACAATTTTCTTTTTAATTTTTGGGTATCCCCATTTATTCAATTTCTTTCTTTATGAGGGGCACAATCATAGATATTTCTAACAGTTAAAAAATATTGTTGAATATGTCTTGAAATTTGTTATGTTGTCACTTCGTCCGACTAGTCAAACGGTCCAGGGGTGAAACACGCTAGAGGGCAACGACCCTAGGATTTTTCAGTGAGGGACATTTGGTAAACCATCTCAGTTTTCAATTTTTTTTAAATCTTTTTTCATCCGGAATGGACGTGAAGTTGAAGTGTCCATTTTTTATGTCTATTTCGGACGAAAAGTGGGTCACCTGTGACCAATTTTTTAAGCCCAAATTCAGTTCCGTTTGATCTAAATCATTCATAAAAGTATTATAATCATACTATAAAGTATAACAATCAAGTTAGAATAAAACGTTTTCCTTCCTATCATACAGTTATCTAAGACTTTTACTTTTTTTTCATAATAACCATCTTTATAAATTATAATTATTTAAAAAATACATTAATTTATGAATGTGTACCCTAAAAAATTGACTGCATTTATGACTGTAAATTCTAAAATATTGACTGCAAATTTCTTATAATGACTGCATCAACTAAAAATCTGACTCAAAAAATGAGAGCTCTTTTTTCAAGAGAAGAAGTTTTATAACCTCTTCATTCGTATATAGCATTTATGTGCATAAGTGAAATACCCCGAACTTAAATATAGGGATTAAAATTAATCTCATATGTATTTAAGGGCCTAATGGTACCCAATTAATACTAGTAAGGAAAAATAAATCCAAAAGAAAAAAAGAAACACTTTAAAAGCGGAAAACGCTAAATAAGCGTTAAATAATCATAGGAGGTATGAGACCTCGGTTAGAGTATTATAGAGATTCTAAAGGTTTAATAAGACCTAAATAATATATGGGAACGACTCCCGAAGAAAACGGATCCTTAAAACGGATTAAAATCACTAACGAACCTTAAAGCGCGTTTTTCGAGGTAACCGGGAAAACGTGACTTTAAGCGGGTCAAATAGACTTGTAACAATTTTGGTCAACTAAATAATCATTAATAAATATTAGTGAAGCTTTAGAACCAATAAAATCAATAAAACGAGAAATTAGTAAAAACCGTCAAAAACGGGAAGTTGTGGGGTAGAAACATAAATAGACCAAACTTATGTGTCCACTTTTAAAATAAAAAGTGAAGTAGTGTGTGTGTGTGTGGTGCCAGCCGGCCCCCCTATCTCCCTCTCTCACACACTCACTAACTCCCTCTTAATTACAAAAACAAAAACAATAAAGTAAACTCTCACCTTACTTTATTACCCCACACTCTCACATTCTCTCTCTCATATCTCTCATTTCCCTCCTCACGTACACAGCCTCCCACACTCACTCTCTATTCTCTTCTCCTCCTTCCATGCGACATCCATGGTGAAAGAAACAAAACCACACAAAACCCCTCTTCTCTCCCCTTGTAACCCCCTTGAATCTCTTCCAAAAATTCTAAAAACTACACCATTGGAATCCTCTCATCAAGAGCTACATTTCTATCTTTCCAAAATTCGAAAACAACAACTTTCACCTCCATGGGTATGGAGCATTTGGAGCTTCAAGACCACCATTAGAACCACCTCATCCTCCTTGTTCTTTTGAGGTAAAAATCTTCTTGAAACTCCATCTTTTTCTAGCCCTTAAGGGCAAAACGAATTTGGAAACTAACCTCTTGTTACCCCTTGTACTCTAGCCGATTTGGCCTCATTGGTGGAGTGGGAATATTGTTCTTGAGCTATTCCAAGCATGACTTATACCCTTGCAAGGTAATAAAATTTCTAAACCCTAAAACCTACATTAAAACTCAACAATGGTTAGGGTTAGTTTTTAGTATTGAAGTGTGTATATATATGTGGGCTGTAGTGTTAGAATTTTGGTTGCTAAACCGGTGGGAAGAGGAAGAGGAAGGAAAGAGAGAAGGAAGAAGCAAGAAGGAGAAAGAGAAACTAGAAGAAGAAAACAAGGTAATTAAGCTCACCCATGTGTAGTCTTGTATTTGTATGCGTAACAGATTTTAATGGAGTAAAAATTTACATTGTAAAATGGTAGTGTGGTAGTAGTGTGATGTGTAGGAAGGAACAAGTTTTAAACCCTTATAAGACATTGTAAAAAACTGTTACAAAACAGATTGGGAATGAAATGTTAAGTGCAGGAGTTTTGGTAGTGTTTTAGTATTGGTAATTGTGTATGGGAGCTTGTATATTGATGTTGTGTATAAAAAGGTGAGATGATGTTAATGTGTGAGGAAACATTGTGGTGAGAGTGTATAAAATATAGGGGAGACGATGGCAAAATTTGCCTAGGATTATAACACTTAGTGAACTAGAAACTAGGTGGCTAATAGTTGTTGTAACAGATTTTGATAGAGAAAGATAAAGGAGTAGATTGGGAGAGATAGATAATGTATTTTGATGTACTCGGAACTCTAGAGATGACATTAGAAGAGGTGGTTAGAGAAGGGGAGAGTAAGTGTCAAAATCTGTAGCAAAGAGGTATTAGATTGCATTGTGGAACTAGGAAGAAATAGTGTGCACGATTTGGTAAAATGAATGTTGGACTTGGGTATAGATGGTACAATTGCTTGGAAATGAATTGGCTTAGTGAGAGGAGGTGTTTGGGATGCTAGGAGTGACATTGGTAGAGGAAGTATTGGATGTTGGAAGTTGGAACAAAAATCTGTAGCATTGAAGGATGCAAAACTGTTGTAAGTGTGGAAGGGAAGTGATGAAATTGTGTAAGTTGATTGATGGATTTAGTAAAGAATTTGGTGGACGAACTAAGGCAATTTGAAGGGCCTAGGTAGTGTTTAAACATGTGGGATTACATGTAAGAAGATTGGAGAAACAATGGGTGAAGTATAGAACTGAAAACAGAAATAAAAATGCAAATACTGGGCCGGACCGAACTTGCGACCGGACTTGCAAGTTCGGTCGAGCCCAGATTTACAAAGACGGGAATGCTTCTGGAATGGACCGAACTTGCGACCGGACTTGCAAGTTCGGTCGGACCAGAAAAATTCTCCCGTCAGTAACCTTCTGGAATGGACCGAACTTGCGACCGGACTTGCAAGTTCGGTCGGCCAGAAAAAAAATTTCCGTCTTGTAAGCTACTGGAATGGACCGACCTTGCGACCGGACTTGCAAGGTCGGTCGGGCTAAAATTTACCGTTAAGTAACTCACTGGAATGGACCGACCTTGGGACCGGACTTGCAAGGTCGGTCGGCCCTGGAATTTTCACCCGATGTAGCCTACTGACTTGGACCGAACTTGCAAGGTCGGTCGCAAGTTCGGTCGGGTCAAAACTTACAAAAAAAAAACTATAAGACTATGGTTAGTATGTGTATGTATGTATATGTATACCCACCTATACATACGTGCATACATATGTAAGTATACCATTGTTAAGCAATGAAAGTAAGTAAATAAAATGTAAGTATAAGAATGTGAAGACTTAGTAAGTATGAGTTAGGAAGCGTAAGGGTACCCGAATTAAGTTAATGATAGATAGATTAATCATTCAACTGTATGTATATATAATAGGATCTGAATTGTGAACACCGGAGGAACGTTGGGATACAAGTACAATGGTGAAAGGTATGATTTCTTCATGCCCTGTATCCTAATCTGGTTACCCCGATTTGTGTGCTTATTTGACCACCTAATAAGATAAATGCATGAATCGAATTATATTGCACTTACTTGTGCTTGTTTACGTTGTTCTCGATATTTGTCTTGAACAACAGTTTGTATAATTCATGAAATATATGAATAATGATGATGTGTAATTGTACCTTGTAGTGTACTTGTATATTGTATTGTATTTGTATGGATGTGTATATGAATGTTGTACTGTATTATTGTGGCTTGCATGAATGACTTCTGCTAATTCCTAACTACCTAACTCCTAACTTAAGTGAGTAAATTGGAATGAGTAGAAGTCCGATATAGCTTCGGCCACACGTGAGGATGCGGAGTCACAAGAGGTTGGCTGCAATTCCTGACTCTTAAACTGGTCCGCGGCCCAAATCCCTTAAATGGGTAGCATCCCGGATTGGTGAGTCAAGTAAATCCCGGAGGTGGGACGGTGTAGTCCCCAGGGCCGGAGGTCCCGACGACTTAACTTGAGTAAGAGTAAGTAAGTATGGATCCGTAAGTATGTATGAGTATGTATGCGTATGTATGAAGTAACGAGTAAAAGAGTAATCTCCACCCGATTAACCCGGGTGGACCAATGAAGCTAACAAGAATTGTATATTGTGTATGTAATGTGTATGTGTAATTCGGAAGAAGGTAAGTATGTATTGAATGGTTTATGTTGTACTTCTTACATGTAATGAAGTGTATGTATGTGTGTATGTCTTGCGTAATGTATTGCAATATTATGTATATGAGCATGTATGCATGTATGTTTGAATGAAATCAACCGCATGTATACGACCAAGTGGTCGGCGTACCCTCACTAGTACGCGGGGTATGCGGTTATCATACGCAGCGAAAGCTGACCCCCTAGGGGGAACGTTTTTAGTGTGCAGGTACCGAAGCGAATATGGTCAAGATAAGAGACCGGAGGCACACCCTTGTAATTAGAAGCAAGTAGTTTGGGAGGAACAGGTAGTAAGTAGTCTCGTAGTGAGTACGTATGAACCTTGAAGAGGTAGTATACTTGTATAAGGATCTTAGTAAACTCGGTATGTGGATTATATTGTATTGTACTTGAAGTATTGTATCGAATGGAAGATTGTAGCGTTTAGTGGTATACGGAGTATGTATGGTAGATAAGTAACACTCGGGATTCCGATCCATCAGACCGATGCTGTATGTAGAAGTAGCAGCCTTGTTAGTCACGTGGGTGACTAACGACATTGTACCACCCACTGTACGTAAGTATGTATCCGCTGCGTGTATCCGACGTGTAAGGAGATTGGACGGTAAGCATTGGATTAATGGTAGGGGTGTTACAAAAAGTGGTATCGGAGCGAAGTATCGCTCTGATGACTGGAAATACCGAGTTTAGGAACACCGAGTTAGGAATTAGAAGCTTAGGGCTAAGGGCTGAGTGTTAGCATTAGAGATATGCTAGTTAGGAACTACCGGTGAGTACCGGATACCTACAATACCAGTCCCGCCCGCCGCGAACCCCATTGTATAACTTGGGAAAGAACGCCAGAGAGAGGAAAAGCCCTCTCATACTCGGGAAAACCCGATCTGACAGCAATGAGATATTCCTACAAGAGGAAAGAACCTGACATATATTAGATTCCAAGAAATGGAAGACCCGGAGACGGATCCCGGTTGAACAACAAGACCCGCGCTTAATAGCGGTGGAATAAGCACTCCAGCCACGAGGAGGCTACAACTTACAACAACATGGGGCGACGTGCTTAGCAGTCGCGAGACCTAGCTAGTCAACCAGCAACAGGAAAGAAGCACTAACTATGCGACGGAATGGGAAAAAGGAGTAATAACAGAACCCGAGACACAAGTCTACGGGATAGTAATACTTGAATAATACCACCAACGGTATGCTAGCTGACTAAGGACATAGTTGGAAGCGGTTAACTCCAAAGCTACAACGCCATTAAGGTTGCAATACCTGGCCAATATAGCTCAGACAACTACAAGAACAACCATGAGGTATAATCCAATAGGACTACAAGAGTAGTGCCTAAACAAGGAAGGCTCAGTAACCACCACAGATGTGTGGGAACGAGCCACAAGGAACGACACTGAACCAAATAGAGTGGGAATCTCCCAGGATTGGAGAAGTACCCAGATCTACGACAGCCATGTCTAGACCACCTAGAAGCTACCTAAAGGATCGAGTATACCAATTGAAGATCAATAAGATCAAATGAAGAGTCGACAAGACTACCAAATGCAGGCGGAAACCCTACCAAGATTGGTATAGGATTACCCAAAAACCACCAGTACCACGCACTTGCCACGACAAGTGCAGTAAGGACAGAGATACGTAAAGAAACTCTAACACATCACAGGTACATAGTAATGTACCGTGACTACAATGAAGCAACTATGGGATCACAAATCTTGAAACTGAAGGAATGGAACCTTGGAAAGGCCTAACGGCCCGACCACTATATTTAGAACATACCAGTCAGCGAGATGCTAGACTTGGTCAAGACCTCAAACATGGCTATGCCATGAGAGACTTCTTTTTAACACCGAACCATTGTTTTTAAAACCCAAAATTTCTCTTTCAAAACCACAACCTTTCTTTTAAACCTTGGATTTTAAAACCAAACCAGCAGAATTACGGTGAGTATCATGCCATGATACAAGAGGAGTCGACAATAGAATACTTCACCTAGGCGTGTGGCGAACACTACGAGTGTACCCGTTACGGGATGTGGGACAACCACACTCCGAAGGAGCTTGCGGGCCCGACATATAGTTGGGTAAGTGGTAACGTGTCAATATGGTACCCCACGTATGTATACATGTAGTGTGCGAAACACGGGAAGTAGTCAACTCCGTTCTACGGACCATGAGTGAATTTTAACCAGAACAACTGGACACCATAGACAATCAAGGAGAAGGAAACTCAGTTAAGGAACAAGTGTAAAGAACTCAGATAATACATCGGAAAATAAGGAGTAAGGACTAAGAAGTGCAAACACATACTGATAAGTATAGACATTGGGTATGTCTCAAAGACATCAAGCAAATATATGACAGCTGGAAAGCATACCCAGCCTCAACACAGTAAGGCAGTTGCCTAACGTGAACACCACAATGCTCGACAAACGGGACAGAACTCCCAAGAACAATCACAAGATCACCATAAAGTAAAATCCATCATTGGAAAAGAATGTAAACCTAGTCAAGAACACTAGGAGAAGGTGTAAACGGTCTACCCAACGACG
This sequence comes from Limonium bicolor, assembly GCA_023374045.1. NCBI lineage: Eukaryota > Viridiplantae > Streptophyta > Magnoliopsida > Caryophyllales > Plumbaginaceae > Limonium > Limonium bicolor. The sequence continues at coordinate 246,774,101 of CM041781.1, read as the reverse complement.
GGAGACGTTATAAACCAAAAGGGAATAACTCAAATACAATACCACAAGGTGGTATAGTAGACACAACATATCGTAAACATTAGTCGGAGGTAACGGCATAATCTAACAACACCCAGGAGCAATCCTTGAGGGTGACTGGATTAACAACAGTCAAACAAGCGTCAAGACAAGAATACAGGAGCTGGAACGAGCACTCGGTTAAGACACCGAAGGGATTTCACTTGACAGGAAATACCCTAGTCTACAAAGGCACTGATCAGCACCAGATTGCCTAAGAGTCTCCTATGAACGGAAGCGTGATGTCACGACTTACCACGGAGCCCAGCAATACCTCCAGCCTATGGGGTATACATGGAGTGGAAACATGAACAAGCAGCTTGCAAGGAGCATAGCTCGCAGCAATAAGGCTCAGAAGCCGTAAACCAAATACGTTATACAAACTTAAATGGTTGCAAACCTGCACCAGTTATTAGCAAGACGTACGAGAGGTATTGCCTCATACGACAAGAAATCAACAACTGGTCCATAAATTCAAACCCAACATCCTGAGTGGCTTGGAGTAATGGCCAACCCAATGTCACTGTCACTAGGGCATCAGCCTAGTATACAGTGGACGGAGTTCTTAATTACCGCCATGCCTTCTGTAGCAATGGTAGCACAGAGGCATAAGAATCATGATAATGCCAACATTGGCCTAGTCCACACTTGGACACTACGAGAAACCCGAGGGAAGGTACCCCTCGTTAGCCGAAGACCACCAATGTGGTGAAGATGTGGACCCTGAGAAAGGCTTCCATCTATTATAACAGAAAAGCCTACGCATATAGACATTGCCAAGGGGGATGGAATAAGCATACTCCGTATACACCCAAACATGTGGTGGACCATTGCGTAAACACCAACATAGCAACCTTGTTATTAGACCTATGAGTGGAGACAAACCCCTCAACAAGAACCTTCACTTGTCAGTGATAGAATACCCTCCAATTGGAGAACGGGACCAGAAAACCCTTGAAGTTTCGTGGGATGTCTTGGTAATATACATACAAGCAAAACTACACAGCCAGAGCCTAAACCAATGCTCAGCACTGAAAGGCAATAATTATCAAAGCAATTAATGTGAACACACATTGAACATTACGAATGACTAACGCTCAAGAGAGCTTATAACCCGATGAGTTATCTCACCCTTGGTCAACCAAGATACTTGGTAAACCGTATCATAAATGATGATGGAATGTGAGGTAAGCTAACCTACACATGAAACCTAAAATGGAAGAACATCTCCACATTGGGAAGATATTAATATTGTGGTATGCTACGACAACCGTCATACACACGAACATCGGAAACCCCAGGGTATACATACCATAAGGGAATGGTGCAATGACAATGGCAATGAGTAAAGAGGAACTATCACAGTAACAGAAACAGTAAAAACAAGGTTGTACAACGAGTAAGAATACGGTGCGCAACAAGCGACCGCTATGAGGAAGTAGTTAAGCAACGACACGGAGTATAAGTATGAGATGACACACAGAAATATTCTTTCCTATCACATAAGCGACTTACTGTCAAGCGTTTACGCCTTGCACTCTGTATGACTGAGTGTTTTGGTATTGCACTTGTGCAGCTAATGATCTAATGGGATGGCTAGGGATATGGAGAATGTAAACCGTAGTAAACCCTTCTTTTCACCAACAGACATGGCACAAGCCAATTAAGCAAGCTTAGCAACAAACCGTGCGGCCTAAGGCCAAAGAAGCACGAAGAGTGCGAAACACACTAACAATCACAGATGTGAATTCCAATGGAATAAAAGGTGAAAGGAGACTTAAGAAAGTCACTAGGACCGACGCATATCAATGCAAGGTCATACAAGTAAAGGACACTTGTACCGAACCAGAAGAACTGGTATAACTTGGAAACTAGTGACAACAGGAAGTACTACAGCTAAGTAGTGACTTAACCTCGCCCGACAATAAGTCGGAGGAGCTTAATGAATAATCTGGAAGCATAAATAGCGTGTGTAGTAGATTACCAGAGAGCTGGTTATAAATCCTAAACTCGTTGAGTTCAAGCACGGTAAAAGAATACCGCATTTGTTTAGTAAACCTTATTCCCATAATAATGGATAAGAAGGTGATGTATAGCACATTAATGATAACACGAAGGGTAAGTAACCCAAGCTATCAGGGTCGCGCAGCAGAAGCTAGTGGGCCCTAACTAGGAGACAATATACCTAGTGAGTATAATACAATGGCTATTAATGCCTTGAAGCCTAATAGGCTAGAACCGAATTAAATAGGAGTTAAATAAACTCATATAGGAACTCTTGGTGCAAAGACTAAACCGTTGGTATGGTTAAGACCCTGTTGACCAGAGCATATTATATAGTATACCGTAGTGAAGCTAAACGCTTCAGTTTGCCCAAACTGATTAAACCAATGTTTAATAATAACATATGGTAGATTACGTGGGCGTAATCCCTTTTAAGGGGGGTAGAGCGAAAACTGCTTAATGTAAGTTTTGTGAATAAAACACATAAATCATAATGTGCATAGCACAAATGAGAACCAAATTGATGATTGATACTATGTTAAATAAACATAAGTACTCATTCACATTGTAACTATGGTAATTAGGCATTAGACATGCAAATACCATAGGAGGAGTATACCCATCTTGTAACACCAATGTAAGAGTATTAGTAAAAGAAAAGTAATGAGTAGTGGACGGAGCTCCACAAGTATTGTAACCTATGAAGAATAGTACGAAATGAATGAGGATAGTTGATGAATGAAGTTTATGAGTAGTGGAATCGTAAGTAAAATATTTGAAACAATTGAAGTCAACTAAATCTTATAAATGTAGTATTCCTTAGTTAGAATATAGGATATGATGGTGAGTAATGGATGGAAGTAGTGAAGGTTGATGAAATGAGCATTAGGATTGAACTATGGAGTAAAGCATTTGGGAAGTAAGTGAGGATGATTGATGAACTGATTCCATCCTTTGGAGATGTATGAATTCGTAATTACGACTAGAAAGAGTAAAAAGATAGAAAATGAAAACAATTAAATTATTTGTTTGATTGAATCTGATGTGGGAAGTCAAACTTGATCCTGATCAGATCAAGGGAAACCGAACACAAATTGGGGTGGAAAGATAGTTCAACACTGATGCTGATCACATCAGGGTCGAATGATTCTTGAAGCTCCCCTCAAGTGGTCACAAGAATCACACATAGGATAGAAGTAATGAACATAAATTGGAATCTGGAGTTGTATGTTTTAGAAGGATTTCTATGTAGCCGTGGGGAAGGATTTTCCTTAGACTAGAGACTAAAGTATTTGTTGGAAGCTGGTACGGGAGAAGATAGTAGTATATTACGTTGTATTATTCCAAGGGCAGCGGGACATAGAGGAGTCCTGTGTCTAGATGACCTGAGTGTCTGCGGGATTGTATGTGTATTGCATCGCTTTGGGGATAGCTTTGCATTGTATGTATGTATAAATTGGAAATGAGGAACCGGATGGTCGGTAGTAATGCAGATTGGAGTAACTATAGTACATTGGTATGGTATGGTATGTAGAGACCCTGAGTAATGGATTTGGGAATTGTAAGGAGGAAGAAGGTATGGCTTTGGTATTAGACACGTAAGAATGAGTAAGCATTGTAAACCTATAACCTCGAACAACTTTAAGGACAAAGTTCCTAAGGGGGGTATTGAAATACCCAACTTAAATATAGGGATTAAAATTATTCTCATATGTATTTAAGGGCCTAATGGTACCCAATTAATACTAGTAAGGAAAAATAAATCCAAAAGAAATAAAGAAACGCTTTAAAAGCGGAAAACGCTAAATAAGCGTTAAATAATCATAGGAGGTATGAGACCTCGGTTAGAGTATTATAGGGATTCTAAAGGTTTAATAAGACCTAAATAATATATGGGAACGACTCCTGAAGAAACGGATCCTTAAAACGGATTAAAATCACTAACGAACCTTAAAGCGCGTTTTTCGAGGTAACCGGGAAAACGTGACTTTAAGCGGGTCAAATAGACTCGTAACAATTTTGGTCAACTAAATAATCATTAATAAATATTAGTGAAGCTTTAGAACCAATAAAATCAATAAAACGAGAAATTAGTAAAAACCGTCAAAAACGGGAAGTTGTGGGGTAGAAACATAAATAGACCAAACTTATGTGTCCACTTTTAAAATAAAAAGTGAAGTAGTGTGTGTGTGTGTGGTGCCAGCCGGCCCCCCCTATCTCCCTCTCTCACACACTCACTAACTCCCTCTTAATTACAAAAACAAAAACAATAAGTAAACTCTCACCTTACTTTATTACCCACACTCTCACATTCTCTCTCTCCTATCTCTCATTTCCCTCCTCACGTACACAGCCTCCCTCACTCACTCTCTATTCTCTTCTCCTCCTTCCATGCGACATCCATGGTGAAAGAAACAAAACCACACAAAACCCCTCTTCTCTCCCCTTGTAACCCCCTTGAATCTCTTCCAAAATTCTAAAAACTACACCATTAGAATCCTCTCATCAAGAGCTACATTTCTATCTTTCCAAAATTCAAAAACAACACTTTCACCTCCATGGGTATGGAGCATTGGGCTTCAAGACCACCATTAGAACCACCTCATCCTCCTTGTTCTTTTGAGGTAAAAATCTTCTTGAAACTCCATCTTTTTCTAGCCCTTAAGGGCAAAACAAATTTGGAAACTAACCTCTTGTTACCCCTTGTACTCTAGCCGATTTTGGCCTCATTGGTGGAGTGGGAATATTGTTCTTGAGCTATTCCAAGCATGACTTATACCCTTGCAAGGTAATAAAATTTCTAAACCCTAAAACCTACATTAAAACTCAACAATGGTTAGGGTTAGTTTTTAGTATTGAAGTGTGTATATATATGTGGGCTGTAGTTTTAGAATTTTGGTTGCTAAACCGGTGGGAAGAGGAAGAGGAAGGAAAGAGAGAAGGAAGAAGCAAGAAGGGGAAAGAGAAACTAGAAGAAGAAAACAAGGTAATTAAGCTCACCCATGTGTAGTCTTGTATTTGTATGCGTAACAGATTTTAATGGAGTAAAAATTTACATTGTAAAATGGTAGTGTGGTAGTAGTGTGATGTGTAGGAAGGAACAAGTTTTAAACCCTTATAAGACATTGTAAAAAACTGTTACAAAACAGATTGGGAATGAAATGTTAAGTGCAGGAGTTTTGGTAGTGTTTTAGTATTGGTAATTGTGTATGGGAGCTTGTATATTGATGTTGTGTATAAACAGGTGAGATGATGTTAATGTGTGAGGAAAATTGTGGTGAGAGTGTATAAAATATAGGGGAGACGATGGCAAAATTTGCCTAGGATTATAACACTTAGTGAACTAGAAACTAGGTGGCTAATAGTTGTTGTAACAGATTTTGATAGAGAAAGATAAAGGAGTAGATTGGGAGAGATAGATAATGTATTGTGATGTACTCGGAACTCTAGAGATGACATTAGAAGAGGTGGTTAGAGAAGGGGAGAGTAAGTGTCAAAATCTGTAGCAAAGAGGTATTAGATTGCATTGTGGAACTAGGAAGAAATAGTGTGCACGATTTGGTAAAATGAATGTTGGACTTGGGTATAGATGGTACAATTGCTTGGAAATGTATTGGCTTGGTGAGAGGAGGTGTTTGGGATGCTAGGAGTGACATTGGTAGAGGAAGTATTGGATGTTGGAAGTTGGAACAAAAATCTGTAGCATTGAAGGATGCAAAACTGTTGTAAGTGTGGAAGGGAAGTGATGAAATTGTGTAAGTTGATTGATGGATTTAGTAAAGAATTTGGTGGACGAACTAAGGCAATTTGAAGGGCCTAGGTAGTGTTTAAACATGTGGGATTACATGTAAGAAGATTGGATAAACAATGGGTGAAGTATAGAACTGAAAACAGAAATAAAAATGCAAATACTGGGCCGGACCGAACTTGCGACCGGACTTGCAAGTTCGGTCGAGCCCAGATTTACAAAGACGGGAATGCTTCTGGAATGGACCGAACTTGCGACCGAACTTGCAAGTTCGGTCGGACCAGAAAAAATCTCCCGTCAGTAACCTTCTGGAATGGACCGAACTTGCGACCGGACTTGCAAGTTCGGTCGGCCAGAAAAAAAATTTCCGTCTTGTAAGCTACTGGAATGGACCGACCTTGCGACCGGACTTGCAAGGTCGGTCGGGCTAAAATTTACCGTTAAGTAACTCACTGGAATGGACCGACCTTGGGACCGGACTTGCAAGGTCGGTCGGCCCTGGAATTTTCACCCGATGTAGCCTACTGACTTGGACCGAACTTGCAAGGTCGGTCGCAAGTTCGGTCGGGTCAAAACTTACAAAAAAAAAACTATAAGACTATGGTTAGTATGTGTATGTATGTATATGTATACCCACCTATACATACGTGCATACATATGTAAGTATACCATTGTTAAGCAATGAAAAGTAAGTAAATAAAATGTAAGTATAAGAATGTGAAGACTTAGTAAGTATGAGTTAGGAAGCGTAAGGGTACCCGAATTAAGTTAATGATAGATAGATTAATCATTCAACTGTATGTATATATAATAGGATCTGAATCGTGAACACCGGAGGAACGTTGGGATACAAGTACAACGGTGAAAGGTATGATTTCTTCATGCCCTGTATCCTAATCTGGTTACCCCGATTTGTGTGCTTATTTGACCACCTAATAAGATAAATGCATGAATCGGATTATATTGCACTTACTTGTGCTTGTTTATGTTGTTCTCGATATTTGTCTTGAACAACAGTTTGTATAATTCATGAAATATATGAATGATGATGATGTGTAATTGTACCTTGTAGTGTACTTGTATATTGTATTGTATTTGTATGGATGTGTATATGAATGTTGTACTGTATTATTGTGGCTTGCATGAATGACTTCTGCTAATTCCTAACTACCTAACTCCTAACTTAAGTGAGTAAATTGAAATGAGTAGAAGTCCGATATAGCTTCGGCCACGCGTGAGGATGCGGAGTCACAAGAGGTTGGTGTGAGCCTCGATTTTAAACCCTATCCTATGTGGATTAAGTTGATTGGGATCTAGTCGGGTTTTAGGTCCATTTATAACCTAAGATTAATAACTATGTCATAAAAACAATAATTATTAAAACCTAAGCTAGCTCACTGGAACCTATTATGAGTCGCCACCTAATTTTAACCTAGATCAAATTAGGAAAGGAGAGTTCGGGTTCGGGGGCTTGATATTCGACTTATTTAGGGTTCAATTACTTTCATTACCCTTCCTAGGTCGTTTTTCCTCTACTTGGTTTATTTACGGCTTATTACGAGTCGTTTTAACCTAAGTGCGCGAGCTTCTTCTTTTTTGTGTTTTTTAGCATTTTTTGACAGAAAATTAAAGTGAACTTAAAAGCTACCTAAACTAGGGTTTCGGAGGCAGAATTAGGTCGAATTTTGCTTACGTCCGTAGCCACGGACCCCATGTCCGAGACCACGGACCCCAGTTAACCTAATTATACAGAAAAGTCGAAATTTAAAGGAAAACAAAAATTTGCAAAGTCCGGGGCCACGGACAGGCTGTCCGTGGGCCCGGACATTATTAGAAAACCTAAATTTTGAATTTTTTAAAATCCCGCCGCCGTCCGTGGGCGTCCGGGCTTACGGACAGGGAGTCCGGGACCCCGGACATGACGTCCGTGGGTGCGGACCGCCCTCGGACGGCGGCGTTGAGGCTGTTCCCGAAGGTGTTTTTGGCTCAAATTTTATGGGTGTGTAGCCTGAAAGATGTACAAGACGTTAGTGATTGAAAGAATTCAATTTGAAGTCAAAATTAATACGAAACTTAGTTAACAAGTTATTAGACAGAAACAAAACAAACCTTAATTCAGAAGCAATAAAAAGTCAATTCGATTGAAATTTCACACATAAGTGTATTCTGATCAGAGGGGTTAAGGAAGTCAAATTCCAACCTGTTTTGACTTCGGGATTTGATTGTTCCTTCACGTCGGGAATCTTCGAGAGCTTCGTTGATGGCCAATCCGGTTCGACTTTGACCCAAGCTTCTGGCTCCTTCTTCCTTGTATTGTTAGCCACGGTTTGCTTCTGTATTTTTTGTGTTTTGGTGCTAGGAATCTCAATGGGAGAAGAAGGAATGTGTGTTTTTGGTGATTTCGGGATGATTTCGGTATAGATTCGAGGCTCGGGGTTGCAAAAACGTTGGAAGTAGGTTGACGGCTGAGTTCTCTGACTTTGGGGATGATCTCCTCTGCCCTAGTTCGTTTTTTGGGGGTCCTTTTATAGAAAGAGCATGGTCAAATTGATAGAGCAAGATCTTTATCTAAAACGCTGATTTCGTGCTCTAAGGGAATCTGATTTTGTAAAATATGTTCCAGGCCGAGATAAATTATGAAATTTTAACTGAAGATAAAGGATGATTTTTAGGAATTTTGAGAGTTGGAATCGGGTTATTTTGATAAATAACCGATTAGATAAAAATCTTGCAATCTGGAATCTCCCATAATTCATAACTTATTATTGGAAAGTCGAAATAACGAAATTCCAACGGCATTAGTCTCTAATAAACATCCTCTATCTTGTGTTAAAATTTCATGACGTTTTTTTTTAATTTCGGTATTTTCCATAGGAGAGAGAAAATTGCAAAAATGATTGAATTTCTCTTTTAAATTTTGGGCTAAGGTACCAAATAAAATAATTTCAGGTTTATGACTGTATGTAGTCATGCTAACCATGTGACAATTTTATTTTTATTTTGGAAACCTTTTATTATTTCTATTTCGAGGTTATTTCATGTGTTAATTAAAGAAATTAGCTTATAATATGAATTAAAAGCTAAATTTCCAGAATAAATATTATCAGAGAATCATGAAATACCTTTCATAATGACTATGATATTTGGAAGTGTTTGGAGATAATGAACAAGTCATATAAAAATAGAAAATCCCGATAATGTCCTTGGAAAATCCCGCCTTGGTGCTTTTTGACCCCTTTTGCCCTTTGTAACACGTATGCCTTAGAGACTACTCCGGGGGGTTGAAATTTTGGGTATAACAGATTGCCCCCCGTCAACTAGGCTTTGTAATGAAGATGAAAAGACTAGTTGATGCCTGAGTGATACCCCAAAATTTTGGATCTTAAAAGTCCCTATATGCAGATTGTGTCGAGCTATTCTAAGGTGCTGACCACCTAAAGTGATGAAAATGATGTCAAGCTATTCTAAGGCGTTGACTACCTAAAATGATGAAAATGGAGTAATGTCAAGCGATTCTAAGGCGTTGACAACCTAAAAGATGAAGTAATGTCAAGCGATTCTACGGCGTTGACAACCTAAAAGAAAGTAATGTCAAGCGATTCTAAGGCGTTGACAACCTAAAAGACGAAGTAATGTCAAGCGATTCTAAGGCGTTGACAACCTAAAAGACGAAGTAATGTGTAGATGCAAGAATGTTGATGATGCTCGGATGCTTCTGGGGACCGAAACCCGTGCCAATGCTCCTGGCTGGACCCAATGTGGACTTATTGCCATCGCCCCCCAAGCCGGTGTGCAGGGATAACTCCTGGTAAAAACCCTGGGGACTTATTGCCATCGCCCACCATTCGTTGATCCCAAAATAAGTTGACATCGCACAGGAGGATTTATTGCCATCACCTCGCCAAACTTTTCTGTCGCCAGGTCTTGTGACGCGCCTGGATAATGCAGATGGATGATATGAAGATGACGCAAATGAAAGTGATGCAAATGTAGATGATGAAAATGATGCAAATGATATGAATGATATGAAAATGATGTTCGGATGCTTCTGGGGACCGAAACCCGTTCCAATGCTCCTTGTTGGTATACTATGGGGACTTATTGCCTCTGCCCACCAACTGGGGTGCTGGGATAACTTCTAGATTACCAAGGGGACTTATTGCCACTGCCCACTAGTTGTTTCTCCCAAGAAGTTGACATGAAGATGGGGACTTATTGCCTCTGCCCCGCCAACTTAGATCACGCTCTGTCTCGTACCTGTCTCGCACTGAAGATGATACTAGGTCTCGTACTGGTCTCGCACTAGATGATGACGCTCGGTCTCGCACTGATGAAGGTGATGGGTCTCGCACTGACGAATATGATGGTCTCGCACTGATGAAGATGCATGGTCTCGCACTGAAGTCTCATACTAAATGGATGAAGAAAAAGCCGGATTTCGCATTGATTCTGGGTCTCGCGCTGAATGAAGATGCCGGGTCTCGTACTAAAGTCTTGAAAATGATGGGTCTCGAACTAAGAATGAATCGGAAAGATAATGGTCTCGTGCAAATGATGAAAACTGATTACTGGAGTGCCAAACACGGCAATGATGATAAGATGTATGCAATCAAAATATATGAAGGATACTCGTTCAAAACAGGAAACTGTTGGAAAAGGTGCCAAACTTGGCGATGTTGAGGTGTTATGCAAAAGTTGTAAAATGCAACTAAAGTGTTTGTTGGAAGCTTGCCAAAACAAGGAACTGTTGAAAATGTGCCAAACATGGCAATGCTTGAGAAAACTCTACTGAAAAAGGAAAGTGAAAGATCATTTCCTGACTAAAAATTTCATATCTACAATTTGTTTCTTAAGAAAATGAACATGCCGCTGGTGGAAGTGTGTGGTGTTTGTTGTGGTGTTAAAGGCTTTTCCGGTGTTCAGGATTTGCGATAGACCTGGGATCAGGCTATGATTTTGGATGGTGGTCTGGGTTATGACGGGCCTGATGTTTTTGTGGAGGTAAGGCCAATGACAGGCTTGAGGTGGAATGGTGGTGGTGATGTTTGAGCTCTGGGTTCGAATTGGTGTTGTCATAGCAATTGTTGGAACCAACAATTGCCCCCAGTACTTTTCCCTTAAGACAATCTGAGCTAGAGTTCATGGCAATCGATCGGAACGATCGATTGCCCCCAGTATTTTCTTTTATTAAACGTGCGAACGAGTCTCGTCCTTACAGGGTCAAGGCTTATGTTTTTATGTGGTGCTTCCTAACCTACACTCGGCGTGTTTTGATGCTTGCACCCGTTCCTTACCTACGGTCACAACTTCTAGACCATTGAATTCGGTATTTGACGGATTTACGCATTTGATCTGTTACTTTCACGTGATTGGACACACAACTATCAAGTCGGAAGTCTTTAAAGCTTATAACGTGGCCATGGGGTGTGATGAAGGACAACGGGACCATGGAGGGATATTTGAGGTATGTGGAGCTTAAGTGGGTGACCAAAGCTGCAACTTGCGTCTTCTCTCGGATTCATCTTCCTTGTCTTGAAGTCGTCTAGCTGCTTTGTGCTGACGTTGTTTTCGAGCTTCTGGACTTGGACTTTTGTCCTTCACACCATTTCTCTTCTCTTTGTCATTTGAATTTCTCCGAGGCACTTCGGGATTGCCTTTTTGTTTTATCCTTTCTTGACTTTGCCTTCGGGGTTCTTGTGTTTCCCGGCTTTGGGCTTCGAGAGCTATTTTGATGTGAGCTCTTTTGATCCTGTGTCACTCTGGGACCATTTGCGGATCGCTTCGTCATGCTGATAGTAGCATTGCTTCTTTGGACTGATGAGAATGTTATCTGAGAGTCGGGCTCCTCGCTTCCTTTGGTCACCGGGTCGGACATTCATCATTGGCTGGATTATTTTGTGGAGCTCATAATATTGAAAAAGGGATATACGAAAGGCTCAACGGGGGTGCCTAGGGTTTAATGATAGGGTTTACAAGCTTTTGGCTATGTGGTGCTGTGCCTAGGTGCTTCGTCATCCTTGATAGTTGTGTATCTGTTCTTTGTTACTTTTCGCAGATCTAAGAGTAAATTTACAAATTATCTCCTTCGGTCGGAGTTATGCCGTTTACCTCACCTTTGAACGTGGTCTCACCGGAGTCGTGTAAAAATGACACGCTCGTTCACTCATGGTTTTTCCACTCAAGACACTCTCGTGAGATTTTCACTTGGAAACTCGTTCGCACATTTAAACAAAAGATAAAAGACGACGAACTTAAACTTAGATTGCCCCTGGTATTGATTTTGGGGTTTGTGACAACAATTCGATAAATGTGGACCTTGAACTTCTTTGTGGGTTGTGAGTTGTGGTGTTTGGTTAGGCATGTTCAAATTTTCAGAAACAAAATGCAAGTCTTTGTATCCCATTGCACAGTCAGAAAATGATTACTTCGTGATCCTTGAAAGACGTGAGTGCTCTTTTTCAGTTTTTTGAATTAATGAATAATGCTTTGTACAAAAATTAAGAAAATGGAACTATGTTTTATTCAACAAAAAGAATAATGTTGGAAATTACAAACTCAAGAAAACTACCGAAAATGATCAAGGGAACTAACTACTACAAAAGTTGAAAGACAACTAATCAAGAAAAGAAATGCATTTAATGAGAAAAACACTAAAAAAACAACATTTCTGATGATGCTTGGGCACGCGTGCTCTGCGCTCTCCACCATGTTCTCAGAATTGGAGCCCTTGGTCAATTAGATCCTGGATTCTGTGTTGTAGGGCCCTGCAGTGGTCAGTGTCGTGACCGGGCAGCTGATGGAAGTAACAAAATTGAGTAAGATCCTTCCCCAAATGAGTAGTTCCTGGCCTCAGGGCGAGCGGTTGCATCGGATATCTTCCTCGAAGCTCTTCAAGTGCTTGTCTTGGTGTTCGACCGATATCTGTAAACTCTCTTTGTCGAGAATTCCGTCGGGGCGGTTCTACTGTCCCAACGCTCCAACCAGGTCCTCTTGACTGTCGATCACTGTCTTCCTCATGTTGCCTGGTCCTCTTGCGGGTGCAGCTTTGGATGCAAGTTGCTGCTCCTGGTTGCCTAATCACTTTCCTGAGTTTTGTAGCAATTTCTTTGACATTCTCCTTCGATCCTCGGACCCTAATGGAGCCAACTTCAATGCAGTCAAAAAGGGTGTTGAGAAGCCTGTCCACCAACTCATCCCGATTGACGTTCGGACTCGAGGGAAAGAGCCTTTGCTTTCAACTCTTCGATAACAGCAACGTAGTTAGATTCCACGGCGTCCATGGCAGCACTATGCCTCTGCTCCATAGCTTCAACGGTGGCCATGTGCTTTTGTTCCAAAATTGCGAGCTGGGCTTCCATGTCAATTGGACCGCACTTAGGACTTGAGTCTACCTGTGTCCAAGGTGTCCATTATTAGCTAACCAAAGGAAGTGGGCTGAAACATGACGCTTCACAAGATAGATCGAAGCAGACTTATGCTGAAAGCGAGTGGGCCAGGATACCCAGAGAATGTCTGGGCTGGAGTATCTTTCAGACTATGAACTGGAACTTGGACTAAAACCTAAACAGATGGCTTTGATTGGGCCTGAGAGGTGACACCTAGATCTAGGGTTTGGGGCTAGGGCCCGAATAAGAAGTCTACCTAGTCTAGAATGAGCCCTTGGGCCGGAATGTGTTTGGGCCTGGAGTAAAGCACATGGGCTGGAATGGTCCCTAAATCACAAATGGGCCCAACTTTCTTTGGGCCAGAGAAGATGGTTGCTAAGCAGAAAAAGATTTTACTTTCATAACTTGTGGGTTATTTCAAGTTCAGGTGGATTTCTTTTTTATGGGCCTAGAACTGATTGCATAATTCAAATTGGGCCAGAAGAGAAATAACCTAAGTCTAAGCTTTTGGGCCGAAGCCCGAATGACTCACATATTAAACCAAACAGGACCTCTAGGCCGCAAACAAGCAGAGCCGCCAATTCGGGTTGGGCTAGGTTAATGTAGGAGAAGTTCCTATCAATCTCTAGGCTGGGTAATGGGCCGATCATACGAGCAAACAAGGCCCACACAAATTCAACATGTCCTCACTAGACGTTTAAATCAAACCGGGTATGGATCGATCCGGAGAGGTGCTTGGGGCCTGGGCCCAGGTCACCTCAAAGGAATAGGGCTTGCACGCTATTCTCCTTGGGCTTCCCCACTCTTTTCACATCACCAGAAGGTGTGCGTCTACGGTCGGGTCTTTGACTGACCAAACAATGGGCTAGGTAAGGATACTGCCAGGAAAATGCTTGGGGCTAAAGCCCAGGTATTAAGGGGGTGTGGTTAGACGACACCCTCCTCTTTTCCCCCACTTATTCACATCACCTAAAAGGTGTGAGTCCCTGACAGGGGACCCTCAAACAGGTCCCGGGGTAAAATCGGTTTGCATGGACCCTCGCTCTCACATGATGCAAAGGTGCAGAAATTAAAGTGCGCAAAAAAGTAAACAAACAAAGTAATAAAGCCATAAATAAACATTTTCGAGTTAAGCCCTCTTTCTTAAAATTAAACAAGTTAAAATTAAGAGTTTGTCCCCAGCAGAGTCGCCAGTCTGTGAGCCTCGATTTTAAACCCTATCCTATGTGGATTAAGTTGATTGGGATCTAGTCGGGTTTTAGGTCCACTTATAACCTAAGATTAATAACTATGTCATAAAAACAATAATTATTAAAACCTAAGCTAGCTCACTGGAACCTATTATGAGTCGCCACCTAATTTTAACCTAGATCAAATTAGGAAAGGAGAGTTCGGGTTCGGGGGCTTGATATTCGACTTATTTAGGGTTCAATTACTTTCATTACCCTTCCTAGGTCGTTTTTCCTCTACTTGGTTTATTTACGGCTTATTACGAGTCGTTTTAACCTAAGTGCGCGAGCTTCTGTTTTTTTTGTTTTTTAGCATTTTTTGACAGAAAATTAAAGTGAACTTAAAAGCTACCTAAACTAGGGTTTCGGAGGCAGAATTAGGTCGAATTTTGCTTACGTCCGTAGCCACGGACCCCATGTCCGAGACCACGGACCCCAGTTAACCTAATTATACAGAAGAGTCGAAATTTAAAGGAAAACAAAAATTTGCAAAGTCCGGGGCCACGGACAGGCTGTCCGTGGGCCCGGACATTATTAGAAAACCTAAATTTTGAATTTTTTAAAATCCCGCCGCCGTCCGTGGGCGTCCGGGCTTACGGACAGGGAGTCCGGGACCCCGGACATGACGTCCGTGGGTGCGGACCGCCCTCGGACGGCGGCGTTGAGGCTGTTCCCGAAGGTGTTTTTGGCTCAAATTTTATGGGTGTGTAGCCTGAAAGATGTACAAGACGTTAGTGATTGAAAGAATTCAATTTGAAGTCAAAATTAATACGAAACTTAGTTAACAAGTTATTAGACAGAAACACAAACAAACCTTAATTCAGAAGCAATAAAAAGTCAATTCGATTAGAAATTTCACACATAAGTGTATTCTGATCAGAGGGGTTAAGGAAGTCAAATTCCAACCTGTTTTGACTTCGGGATTTGATTGTTCCTTCACGTCGGGAATCTTCGAGAGCTTCGTTGATGGCCAATCCGGTTCGACTTTGACCCAAGCTTCTGGCTCCTTCTTCCTTGTATTGTTAGCCACGGTTTTCTTCTGTATTTTTTGTGTTTTGGTGCTAGGAATCTCAATGGGAGAAGAAGGAATGTGTTTTTTGGTGATTTCGGGATGATTTCGGTATAGATTCGAGGCTCGGGGTTGCAAAAACGTTGGAAGTAGGTTGACGGCTGAGTTCTCTGACTTTGGGGATGATCTCCTCTGCCCTAGTTCGTTTTTTGGGGGTCCTTTTATAGAAAGAGCATGGTCAAATTGATAGAGCAAGATCTTTATCTAAAACGCTGATTTCGTGCTCTAAGGGAATCTGATTTTGTAAAATATGTTTCAGGCCGAGATAAATTATGAAATTTTAACTGAAGATAAAGGATGATTTTTAGGAATTTTGAGAGTTGGAATCGGGTTATTTTGATAAATAACCGATTAGATAAAAATCTTGCAATCTGGAATCTCCCATAATTCATAACTTATTATTGGAAAGTCGAAATAACGAAATTCCAACGGCATTAGTCTCTAATAAACATCCTCTATCTGTGTTAAAATTTCATGACGTTTTGTTTTAATTTCGGTATTTTCCATAGGAGAGAGAAAATTGCAAAAATGATTGAATTTCTCTTTTAAATTTTGGGCTAAGGTACCAAATAAAATAATTTCAGGTTTATGACTGTATGTAGTCATGCTAACCATGTGACAATTTTATTTTAATTTTGGAAACCTTTTATTATTTCTATTTTGAGGTTATTTCATGTGTTAATTAAAGAAATTAGCTTATAATATGAATTAAAAGCTAAATTTCCAGAATAAATATTATCAGAGAATCATGAAATACCTTTCATAATGACTATGATATTTGGAAGTGTTTGGAGATAATGAACAAGTCATATAAAAATAGAAAATCCCGATAATGTCCTTGGAAAATCCCGCCTTGGTGCTTTTTGACCCCTTTTGCCCTTTGTAACACGTATGCCTTAGAGACTACTCCGGGGGGTTGAAATTTTGGGTATAACAGATTGCCCCCCGTCAACTAGGCTTTGTAATGAAGATGAAAAGACTAGTTGATGCCTGAGTGATACCCCAAAATTTTGGATCTTAAAAGTCCCTATATGCAGATTGTGTCGAGCTATTCTAAGGTGCTGACCACCTAAAGTGATGAAAATGATGTCAAGCTATTCTAAGGCGTTGACTACCTAAAATGATGAAAATGGAGTAATGTCAAGCGATTCTAAGGCGTTGACAACCTAAAAGATGAAGTAATGTCAAGCGATTCTACGGCGTTGACAACCTAAAAGACGAAGTAATGTCAAGCGATTCTAAGGCGTTGACAACCTAAAAGACGAAGTAATGTCAATCGATTCTAAGGCGTTGACAACCTAAAAGACGAAGTAATGTGTAGATGCAAGAATGTTGATGATGCTCGGATGCTTCTGGGGACCGAAACCCATGCCAATGCTCCTGGCTGGACCCAATGTGGACTTATTGCCATCGCCCCCCAAGCCGGTGTGCAGGGATAACTCCTGGTAAAAACCCTGGGGACTTATTGCCATCACCCACCATTCGTTGATCCCAAAATAAGTTGACATCGCACAGGAGGATTTATTGCCATCACCTCGCCAACTTTTCTGTCGCCAGGTCTTGTGACGCGCCTGGATAATGCAGATGGATGATATGAAGATGACGCAAATGAAAGTGATGCAAATGTAGATGATGAAAATGATGCAAATGATATGGATGATATGAAAATGATGTTCGGATGCTTCTGGGGACCGAAACCCGTTCCAATGCTCCTTGTTGGTATACTATGGGGACTTATTGCCTCTGCCCACCAACTGGGTGCTGGGATAACTTCTAGATTACCAAGGGGACTTATTGCCACTGCCCACTAGTTGTTTCTCCCAAGAAGTTGACATGAAGATGGGGACTTATTGCCTCTGCCCCGCCAACTTAGATCACGCTCTGTCTCGTACCTGTCTCGCACTGAAGATGATACTAGGTCTCGTACTGGTCTCGCACTAGATGATGACGCTCGGTCTCGCACTGATGAAGGTGATGGGTCTCGCACTGACGAATATGATGGTCTCGCACTGATGAAGATGCATGGTCTCGCACTGAAGTCTCATACTAAATGGATGAAGAAAAAGCCGGATTTCGCATTGATTCTGGGTCTCGCGCTGAATGAAGATGCCGGGTCTCGTACTAAAGTCTTGAAAATGATGGGTCTCGAACTAAGAATGAATCGGAAAGATAATGGTCTCGTGCAAATGATGAAAACTGATTACTGGAGTGCCAAACACGGCAATGATGATAAGATGTATGCAATCAAAATATATGAAGGATACTCGTTCAAAACAGGAAACTGTTGGAAAAGGTGCCAAACTTGGCGATGTTGAGGTGTTATGCAAAAGTTGTAAAATGCAACTAAAGTGTTTGTTGGAAGCTTGCCAAAACAAGGAACTGTTGAAAAATGTGCCAAACATGGCAATGCTTGAGAAAACTCTACTGAAAAAGGAAAGTGAAATGATCATTTCCTGACTAAAAATTTCATATCTACAATTTGTTTCTTAAGAAAATGAACATGCCGCTGGTGGAAGTGTGTGGTGTTTGTTGTGGTGTTAAAGGCTTTTCCGGTGTTCAGGATTTGCGATAGACCTGGGATCAGGCTATGATTTTGGATGGTGGTCTGGGTTATGACGGGCCTGATGTTTTTGTGGAGGTAAGGCCAATGACAGGCTTGAGGTGGAATGGTGGTGTGATGTTTGAGCTCTGGGTTTGAATTGGTGTTGTCATAGCAATTGTTGGAACCAACAATTGCCCCCAGTACTTTTCCCTTAAGACAATCTGAGCTAGAGTTCATGGCAATCGATCGGAACGATCGATTGCCCCCAGTATTTTCTTTTATTAAACGTGCGAACGAGTCTCGTCCTTACAGGGTCAAGGCTTATGTTTTTATGTGGTGCTTCCTAACCTACACTCGGCGTGTTTTGATGCTTGCACCCGTTCCTTACCTACGGTCACAACTTCTAGACCATTGAATTCGGTATTTGACGGATTTACGCATTTGATCTGTTACTTTCACGTGATTGGACACACAACTATCAAGTCGGAAGTCTTTAAAGCTTATAACGTGGCCATGGGGTGTGATGAAGGACAACGGGACCATGGAGGGATATTTGAGGTATGTGGAGCTTAAGTGGGTGACCAAAGCTGCAACTTGCGTCTTCTCTCGGATTCATCTTCCTTGTCTTGAAGTCGTCTAGCTGCTTTGTGCTGACGTTGTTTTCGAGCTTCTGGACTTGGACTTTTGTCCTTCACACCATTTCTCTTCTCTTTGTCATTTGAATTTCTCCGAGGCACTTCGGGATTGCCTTTTTGTTTTATCCTTTCTTGACTTTGCCTTCGGGGTTCTTGTGTTTCCCGGCTTTGGGCTTCGAGAGCTATTTTGATGTGAGCTCTTTTGATCCTGTGTCACTCTGGGACCATTTGCGGATCGCTTCGTCATGCTGATAGTAGCATTGCTTCTTTGGACTGATGAGAATGTTATCTGAGAGTCGGGCTCCTCGCTTCCTTTGGTCACCGGGTCGGACATTCATCATTGGCTGGATTATTTTGTGGAGCTCATAATATTGAAAAAGGGATATACGAAAGGCTCAACGGGGGTGCCTAGGGTTTAATGATAGGGTTTACAAGCTTTTGGCTATGTGGTGCTGTGCCTAGGTGCTTCGTCATCCTTGATAGTTGTGTATCTGTTCTTTGTTACTTTTCGCAGATCTAAGAGTAAATTTACAAATTATCTCCTTCGGTCGGAGTTATGCCGTTTACCTCACCTTTGAACGTGGTCTCACCGGAGTCGTGTAAAAATGACACGCTCGTTCACTCATGGTTTTTCCACTCAAGACACTCTCGTGAGATTTTCACTTGGAAACTCGTTCGCACATTTAAACAAAAGATAAAAGACGACGAACTTAAACTTAGATTGCCCCTGGTATTGATTTTGGGGTTTGTGACAACAATTCGATAAATGTGGACCTTGAACTTCTTTGTGGGTTGTGAGTTGTGGTGTTTGGTTAGGCATGTTCAAATTTTCAGAAACAAAATGCAAGTCTTTGTATCCCATTGCACAGTCAGAAAATGATTACTTCGTGATCCTTGAAAGACGTGAGTGCTCTTTTTCAGTTTTTTGAATGAATAATGCTTTGTACAAAAATTAAGAAAATGGAACTATGTTTTATTCAACAAAAAGAATAATGTTGGAAATTACAAACTCAAGAAAACTACCGAAAATGATCAAGGGAACTAACTACTACAAAAGTTGAAAGACAACTAATCAAGAAAAGAAATGCATTTAATGAGAAAAACACTAAAAAAACAACATTTCTGATGATGCTTGGGCACGCGTGCTCTGCGCTCTCCACCATGTTCTCAGAATTGGAGCCCTTGGTCAATTAGATCCTGGATTCTGTGTTGTAGGGCCCTGCAGTGGTCAGTGTCGTGACCGGGCAGCTGATGGAAGTAACAAAATTGAGTAAGATCCTTCCCCAAATGAGTAGTTCCTGGCCTCAGGGCGAGCGGTTGCATCGGATATCTTCCTCGAAGCTCTTCAAGTGCTTGTCTTGGTGTTCGACCGATATCTGTAAACTCTCTTTGTCGAGAATTCCGTCGGGGCGGTTCTACTGTCCCAACGCTCCAACCAGGTCCTCTTGACTGTCGATCACTGTCTTCCTCATGTTGCCTGGTCCTCTTGCGGGTGCAGCTTTGGATGCAAGTTGCTGCTCCTGGTTGCCTAATCACTTTCCTGAGTTTTGTAGCAATTTCTTTGACATTCTCCTTCGATCCTCGGACCCTAATGGAGCCAACTTCAATGCAGTCAAAAAGGGTGTTGAGAAGCCTGTCCACCAACTCATCCCGAGCTTGACGTTCGGACTCGAGGGAAAGAGCCTTTGCTTTCAACTCTTCGATAACAGCAACGTAGTTAGATTCCACGGCGTCCATGGCAGCACTATGCCTCTGCTCCATAGCTTCAACGGTGGCCATGTGCTTTTGTTCCAAAATTGCGAGCTGGGCTTCCATGTCAATTGGACCGCACTTAGGACTTGAGTCTACCTGTGTCCAAGGTGTCCATTATTAGCTAACCAAAGGAAGTGGGCTGAAACATGACGCTTCACAAGATAGATCGAAGCAGACTTATGCTGAAAGCGAGTGGGCCAGGATACCCAGAGAATGTCTGGGCTGGAGTATCTTTCAGACTATGAACTGGAACTTGGACTAAAACCTAAACAGATGGCTTTGATTGGGCCTGAGAGGTGACACCTAGATCTAGGGTTTGGGGCTAGGGCCCGAATAAGAAGTCTACCTAGTCTAGAATGAGCCCTTGGGCCGGAATGTGTTTGGGCCTGGAGTAAAGCACATGGGCTGGAATGGTCCCTAAATCACAAATGGGCCCAACTTTCTTTGGGCCAGAGAAGATGGTTGCTAAGCAGAAAAAGATTTTACTTTCATAACTTGTGGGTTATTTCAAGTTCAGGTGGATTTTTTTTTATGGGCCTAGAACTGATTGCATAATTCAAATTGGGCCAGAAGAGAAATAACCTAAGTCTAAGCTTTTGGGCCGAAGCCCGAATGACTCACATATTAAACCAAACAGGACCTCTAGGCCGCAAACAAGCAGAGCCGCCAATTCGGGTTGGGCTAGGTTAATGTAGGAGAAGTTCCTATCAATCTCTAGGCTGGGTAATGGGCCGATCATACGAGCAAACAAGGCCCACACAAATTCAACATGTCCTCACTAGACGTTTAAATCAACCGGGTATGGATCGATCCGGAGAGGTGCTTGGGGCCTGGGCCCAGGTCACCTCAAAGGAATAGGGCTTGCACGCTATTCTCCTTGGGCTTCCCCACTCTTTTCACATCACCAGAAGGTGTGCGTCTACGGTCGGGTCTTTGACTGACCAAACAATGGGCTAGGTAAGGATACTGCCAGGAAAATGCTTGGGGCTAAAGCCCAGGTATTAAGGGGGTGTGGTTAGACGACACCCTCCTCTTTTCCCCCACTTATTCACATCACCTAAAAGGTGTGAGTCCCTGAGGGGACCCTCAAACAGGTCCCGGGGTAAAATCGGTTTGCATGGACCCTCGCTCTCACATGATGCAAAGGTGCAGAAATTAAAGTGCGCAAAAAGTAAACAAACAAAGTAATAAAGCCATAAATAACATTTTCGAGTTAAGCCCTCTTTCTTAAAATTAAACAAGTTAAAATTAAGAGTTTGTCCCCAGCAGAGTCGCCAGTCTGTGAGCCTCGATTTTAAACCCTATCCTATGTGGATTAAGTTGATTGGGATCTAGTCGGGTTTTAGGTCCACTTATAACCTAAGATTAATAACTATGTCATAAAAACAATAATTATTAAAACCTAAGCTAGCTCACTGGAACCTATTATGAGTCGCCACCTAATTTTAACCTAGATCAAATTAGGAAAGGAGAGTTCGGGTTCGGGGGCTTGATATTCGACTTATTTAGGGTTCAATTACTTTCATTACCCTTCCTAGGTCGTTTTTCCTCTACTTGGTTTATTTACGGCTTATTACGAGTCGTTTTAACCTAAGTGCGCGAGCTTCTTTTTTTGTGTTTTTTAGCATTTTTTGACAGAAAATTAAAGTGAACTTAAAAGCTACCTAAACTAGGGTTTCGGAGGCAGAATTAGGTCGAATTTTGCTTACGTCCGTAGCCACGGACCCCATGTCCGAGACCACGGACCCCAGTTAACCTAATTATACAGAAGAGTCGAAATTTAAAGGAAAACAAAAATTTGCAAAGTCCGGGGCCACGGACAGGCTGTCCGTGGGCCCGGACATTATTAGAAAACCTAAATTTTGAATTTTTTAAAATCCCGCCGCCGTCCGTGGGCGTCCGGGCTTACGGACAGGGAGTCCGGGACCCCGGACATGACGTCCGTGGGTGCGGACCGCCCTCGGACGGCGGCGTTGAGGCTGTTCCCGAAGGTGTTTTTGGCTCAAATTTTATGGGTGTGTAGCCTGAAAGATGTCAAGACGTTAGTGATTGAAAGAATTCAATTTGAAGTCAAAATTAATACGAAACTTAGTTAACAAGTTATTAGACAGAAACACACAAACAAACTACAAAAAACAGCAGTATCACAGACGGAATATTCCGTATGTGTAAAAGCTAAACTTCCGTATGTAATGACAATCACAGACGGAAAATTCCGTAGGAAATTTTCCGTCTGTAATCGGGTCGGTAATACTATTCCGTCTGTGAAACAAATTCCGTCGTGATACTTAACTTTTACAGACAGAAAACTCTGTAGGTAATAATAATCACCAACGGCAATTCCGTCTCTGAAAATTATTATCACCTACGGAAATTTTCCGTCTTAGAAATGGTTATCACCTACGGAAATTTTTCTGTCTCAGAAAATGATTATCACCTACGAAAAATTCCCTCTCAATTACAGTTATCACCAACGAAATGTTCCGTCCCTGATAATGTTTCACATACAAAATTTTTTGTTTCGGATATTATTACCTATGAAATGTCACTAGTAGAAAAAACGTTTGTTAAGACGCTTGTTGACCGCCTCACATGAAGCCGATGCAAAAGGTACAATGTTTTTTTGAGACAGTTGGCAACCACCTCAAAAAACTTATATATTGAGACGGTTTTTTATTATAAATGTCTTAAAACATTGAGAAAGAATTCTGATGAATTGAGACACTTATAAAATATATAAGCCCCTCAACACCATATCAATTTATTTTAGCAACAAAAATTTGTCATTTACAGCAGCTCAACCTTTTTCAATCCAGCAAGCAACGAATTCCATTATGTGCAATAGTATTACCAATCCAAGGTCAACCACATTCAAAATTTATAGTTACCATATCAATCATTCAACGTCCATCTCCCATCTATCCACCACCAAACTAAACATTCTAGACAAAACTCCACCTTATAATACTCCACATTTCTAGACAGCAGTACCCAATGATTCCAGGTGCAAACAAAAGAATGATATGATCAATTGTCAATGGTTCCTCTACAATCCCTATACGCACTTGACGAGATGTGCAGGAAAGTAAATGTCTTTCAAGACCATTTGAACGTGTTTCCCTGCAAAAGAACATGAAAACAACAAGCCACTCAGATGAGAAAAGATAGCGATAGATTGATATCTGGGTGTGTGTACTATGGGAAAAAGTTCAAGAGATCTTGCAAGGAAGATACAGGAAGACATCTCTATAGCCAAAAGAAAAATGAATAGAGGAGCTATTGAACCAAAACCCCATCCAGCCTTTGAAACACAAATGAAAAGAAAGGAAACAACTATTCCAAGCTTTTGTGAATCATTCACTTTTTGCAAATAGGATGTCAACGAAAAAGTGCTGAGTAGATACTGTAGTTGACGTCAACTCAGCTACTTACTGTTTAATACAAAATCAAAGGAAGCATACGAATTCAAAACAGAGAGGGTGTTGCTTTAACCAGAGATAAGAATTCAAGATATATTAGGTTGGCTGAATCAAAGACTACACACAACCATGTTTATCATCCAAAAAAAAGAATTTAACAATTAATGACGCAATGAAAATGGAAACTAGGCAAAAACAATATATTCAAAGTTGTTGAAGACATCCAAAGTGGGCACAACAACAAACAAAGAAATTGACGAGCATTCCTTCTATACTTCAATTATAATAGAAAAGTGCATAAAACAAACCTTGGTTTGAATAATCATTCCAAAGAATAAGATATGAGAGCATACTGAAGACAGACTCTCTTGTCTAATTATCCACCTTTAGTTTTTCCATCACACTTTTTTTACCACCACAGAGATCTCTGTGAGCATGGGTCAAATAGCATTTTTCAATCATGAGGTATGATGTATTTCCCGCATAAAGAGCCAGAATAGCAGCTGGCAGCTATATGACCAAATATTTATCCAATGTAAATAACGCCTACAACTCAAGGCAAACTATTAGCTGAAAGTTATAAAAAGATCTTATATAGCAGAAAAAGAAAAATAGTTGAAACTAAGAACATGAATAAACTGACCTTTAGTTCAGCAAAATCCAAAATTCCAACGCATAGTGTTCTTCCTTAGCTGTAATTATCTCTAAGATCACCCTAGAAAATAGAAGAGTAGAGAGACAATAAAAATCAAACACAAGGAAGTCAAAGCAGCTACCACTGTCATCTTGTGAATTAAGCCTTACTAAAAACTGAAATACCATTCAATACACAACAATAGGTCTTTTGTTGAAGGGATTATATTCATCTACGAGACGAATTGCCATAAGAGTGCATTACATTTCATCACAGGAACTTTTCCTGCAACATTTTTCAACACGAAACAATGCACCACTTTTTGTAGAATGTGACCATTCAAAACAACGCAAAAAAATTTTAAATCAATTTTGATTATTAGTTTACTTCTCGTCTACAAACAATTCATATAATTTAAAAACTGAAACACATATGTTGGACAAAAAAAACTCAGAGAGAGCCTAGCTAACTAAAAGAAATTGATGATATCAGTTTATGATGTCTTTTAATGATGTGAATTAAATGATACGGAGAATCATATAACCATGCTGCTACCTATGTTTAATCTGATCGACATCAATATAAATATGTCATATTAAAGACTATAAATGAGAAAATCAGACTATAAGCCAAATCTGATTGAATCCGGATAAATATATCTTTAGTAATCAGCAAGTGGTGGGATAATCGAGGTCTCAGCAAGCTTCCTACATTGTTAGAAGTACTACTATATAGGATTAATTAACAATATCAATACTAAACCAGCATCAACAACAGCTAGCAGTGTCTTTTAAAGAAACCTTTTGTTTACTCGTATTTGATCTAACTGCTCAATCGTTTATTTTTGGTGTATGTATGATAACTGGGTTTTATATGCTCTGATCTGAATTATATTGTGGTATTGAAGAGCATCATCGACTAATAGCGTAAAATTTTATTTGCTACACTAAAGATATTCTCTTAGGTTCAAATGCTCGATAATCATGGCTTACATATGTGATATCTAAATTTCAAGGAATGAAGCACTGCGACAACAGATAATAGTGTAATAGCAATAATATGAGGTTCAAATGGTAGTGGTATTGATGGTAGAGTATGTATGTTCCTTATCGCCAGTAAGGGTTGCGATATCATATGATACAGAACAAAATCATAAACAGATTAGTTCAATTACATTATTGGTTCCTTAATAAAGTGCAGCTCATAATTTATCTCTACACAACACACGAAAATAAGAGAATAAAGATGCAGAGGTATGCTCCGTATTGCCAGTGAGGGTTGTAGAACAAAATAAAAATGAAAACGCATAGTATGTATGTTCTTTATCGCTAGTAAGGGTTGCCATATTCATATGATATAGAACAAAATCAGAAACAGAAACAGAAACAGATACGTTCAATTACATTGTCGGTTCCTTAATGAACTTTAGCTCAAAATTTATCTCTACTAAACGCAAGAAAACAAGAGAATGAGGATGCAGAGGTATGTTCTTGATCGCCAGTGAGGGTTGCAGAACAAAATCAGAAATGAAAACACAGAGTATGTATGTTCCTTATCGGCAGTTAGGGCTGCAGAACAAAATCAGAGAAATAGATTTATAGTGATAATCTCCAGTTCAGTTACATTACCAGTTACTCGATGAACTGCAGCTCTAGATTTATACCTGCAACTGCAAAGAGCAAGCAAAGAAGAGAATGTAGGCGCAGAAAATGTATGTTCTTTATCGCCAGTTAGGGTTACAATATTCAAATAAGAGACTGAAGGTGCAGAATGAAGGCGCAAAATCATTTCCTTATCGCAAACAGCAGAAGAGAATGAAGGCGTAGAGTCAAGTACTGAATGTGCAAACAAGGAGAAGTTCAATTGTATACTACCCATTCCTTATGAAATGCAATGTGCAATACCAGATTTTTTTCTACATAGCGCAAAATCTATTCCTTATCGCAAACAATAGAAGATCGCCAGTTAGGGTTACAATCTCTTCACCATAAACAAAGTTTTTTTGCCAGTTGCATAAGTCAGAAACGCAAGAAGAGAAACGAGAGAAATATGCGCGCAACTGCAGGGTAAACGAGAGAAATCTGCGCGCAGGGTAAACGAGAGAAATCGCAACTGCAGGGTAAACGAGAGAAACGAGAGAAATCTCTTCACTAGTGAGTCACTTTGTTTTTTAGAAGTGAATCTGGATTATTTCCTGCGCAAATTTAAAGCATTATGTTCGTAGGTAAAATCATCCACTTTCACCTACGAAAATTCCGTCACTAAAGATAAATCTCCTAGTAAATTATTTCCCTCTACAAATTTTATCATTCTTGCGCGTAAAATTTTGAAATATTTTTACCTACGAAAATCTTTCCGTCTGTAATATGGTCATATTCAGTTGGTAAATGTGATTCTATTCAGATACTGCATCCGTCGGAAATGATTAAAATTTCCGTAGGTAAAAAAGCTTTTTACAGACGGAATAATTCCGTAGGAAATATTCCGTCTGTGATACTACTGTTTTCTTGTAGTGAAACTTTAATTCAGAAGCAATAAAAAGTCAATTCGATTGGAAATTTCACACATAAGTGTATTCTGATCAGAGGGGTTAAGGAAGTCAAACTCCAACCTGTTTTGACTTCGGGATTTGATTGTTCCTTCACGTCGGGAATCTTCGAGAGCTTCGTTGATGGCCAATCCGGTTCGACTTTGACCCAAGCTTCTAGCTCCTTCCTTGTATTGTTAGCCACGGTTTGCTTCTGTATTTTTGTGTTTTGGTGCTAGGAATCTCAATGGGAGAAGAAGGAATGTGTTTTTTGGTGATTTCGGGATGATTTCGGTATAGATTCGAGGCTCGGGGTTGCAAAAACGTTGGAAGTAGGTTGACGGCTGAGTTCTTTGACTTTGGGGATGATCTCCTCTGCCCTAGTTCGTTTTTTGGGGGTCCTTTTATAGAAAGAGCATGGTCAAATTGATAGAGCAAGATCTTTATCTAAAACGCTGATTTCGTGCTCTAAGGGAATCTGATTTTGTAAAATATGTTTCAGGCCGAGATAAATTATGAAATTTTAACTGAAGATAAAGGATGATTTTTAGGAATTTTGAGAGTTGGAATCGGGTTATTTTGATAAATAACCGATTAGATAAAAATCTTGCAATCTAGAATCTCCCATAATTCATAACTTATTATTGGAAAGTCGAAATAACGAAATTCCAACGGCATTAGTCTATAGTAAACATCCTCTATCTTGTGTTAAAATTTCATGACGTTTTGTTTTAATTTCGGTATTTTCCATAGGAGAGAGAAAATTGCAAAAATGATTGAATTTCTCTTTTAAATTTTGGGCTAAGGTACCAAATAAAATAATTTCAGGTTTATGACTGTATGTAGTCATGCTAACCATGTGACAATTTTATTTTTATTTTGGAAACCTTTTATTATTTCTATTTCGAGGTTATTTCATGTGTTAATTAAAGAAATTAGCTTACAATATGAATTAAAAGCTAAATTTCCAGAATAAATATTATCAGAGAATCATGAAATACCTTTCATAATGACTATGATATTTGGAAGTGTTTGGAGATAATGAACAAGTCATATAAAAATAGAAAATCCCGATAATGTCCTTGGAAAATCCCGCCTTGGTGCTTTTTGACCCCTTTTGCCCTTTGTAACACGTATGCCTTAGAGACTACTCCGGGGGGTTGAAATTTTGGGTATAACAGTTGGCTGCAATTCCTGACTCTTAAACTGGTCCGCGGCCCAAATCCCTTAAATGGGTAGCATCCCGGATTGGTGGTCGAGTAAATCCCGGAGGTGGAGGGGTGTAGTCCCCAGGGCCGGAGGTCCCGACGACTTAACTTGAGTAAGAGTAAGAGTAAGTAAGTATGGATCCGTAAGTATGTATGAGTATGTATGCGTATGTATGAAGTAACGAGTAAAAGAGTAATCTCCACCCGATTAACCCGGGTGGACCAATGAAGCTAACAAGAATTGTATATTGTGTATGTAATGTGTATGTGTAATTTGGAAGAAGGTAAGTATGTATTGAATGGTTTATGTTGTACTTCTTGCATGTAATGAAGTGTATGTATGTGTGTATGTCTTGCGTAATGTATTGCAATATTATGTATAAGAGCATGTATGCATGTATGTTTGAATGAAATCAACCGCATGTATACGACCAAGTGGTCGGCGTACCCTCACTAGTACGCGGGGTATGCGGTTATCATGCGCAGTGAAAGCTGACCCCCTAGGGGAACGTTTTTAGTGTGCAGGTACCGAAGCGAATATGGTCAAGATAAGAGACCGGAGGTACACCCTTGTAATTAGAAGCAAGTAGTTTGGGAGGAACGGGTAGTAAGTAGTCTCGTAGTGAGTACGTATGAACCTTGAAGAGGTAGTATACTTGTATAAGGATCTTAGTAAACTCGGTATGTGGATTATATTGTATTGTACTTGAAGTATTGTATCGAATGGAAGATTGTAGCGTTTAGTGGTATACGGAGTATGTATGGTAGATAAGTAACACTCGGGATTCCGGTCCATCAGACCGATGCTGTATGTAGAAGTAGCAGCCTTGTTAGTCACGTGGGTGACTAACGGCATTGTATCACCCACTGTACGTAAGTATGTATCCGCTGCGTGTATCCGACGTGTAAGGAGATTGGACGGTAAGCATTGGATTAATGGTAGGGGTGTTACAAAAAGTGGTTGACTTTTATGTCTAGCATAAATGAGGAACTTTGGCTTTTTTTGAAATACCCCTACTTAATTAAACATGATTTAAATATATAATTTACTACATTAAGGTATGAACGAACGGTTAAATAGTAATACGGTCACGCACTTACATACATACGTATGTATGCACGTATGTATAACGTTACCCTATTATAACGTTGTACACATAACTAGTAATGCGACATGATGATATAGTCGCATGGGTACTTGCAACCGAAATCATATAACTAAAACACGACAAATAAAATGGTTGTACCCGTATATGGGTATAGTTAAAAACGTGACATAACGAAATAGTAGTATATATATGTACATATAACTACTAACGTGACATGTTAATACAAGTCACTTATATGCAAGAAATAGGCATAACAAGGCTGGAAAAAAAAATAAAGAGCAACTATGCTCTAGCCAGGATTTGAACCCAAGACCCTTCGTAACAATCCCGAAACCTTAACCGATTGAGCCACTGTCGAATTCAGTATTGTACACTCACGAATTATATCAAGTAGCAAAGCTACCCACTTATTCCACACTGAACTACTACTCTACTACCGAACTGACCCTAAACTCCAATTTCAACTACCGAACAGAACAAGTAAAGAATTACTCAACAGTGTGCTGTTCTTCCCCCATGCTGATGCATGTCTCGGAAGTAATACCCGACACCCTCTGTTCCACCAGTATGGGCACTGCCTATTAAAGAAACTCAACCTTCTCAATTCCCTCTACATGCAACTCGGTCTTGGCATGCCCAGAAGCTCGTTGATACCCACTGTCCACTGGCGCAAGATTCTGGAAAAATTCTGGAGTTAGTTGACACAGAACAGCTAGGTGAATGGGTAATCAACTTCTCTTCTCCATCCTCGTACTTCTGAGTCCGAAAGCTTCTACTCCAGCTTCTAATTCTTCTTGATGCTTGCCCGGTGATGGGTGCTGCAATCCAGGAAATTTGAAACAGCACGGTCAGGAGGAAAACAGCAGGAAATCTCCCCATGCTCCCCTGATTTCTTTTCACAAACGGTAATGCCATTTCCCTCCATGTTTGTCTGTTCACCTTGCTCTATCAGTTTGTTTCTCTCTTGGTAAGCCTGAAACGATGTCACTCATGAAACCTGTACCTCTTGATTCCTGACTCAAGGTCTCTAACTCTCTTTTACATCTCTGAATGGGTGCTGTTCAGGCTCCTGAAAATCAGGAACAGATCAGTCCAGAAGACCATCAAGTATGATATCTAGAGATCCTGGAATGGAATAAGTCCTCTGCAAAAAAAAAAGAAACTTCTAAGGGTAAGACCATGAAACCAGGAAATTCTGGTTGAATAACTCTTTCATTCTTCTGTCCTCCTGTCCGAGATTCTCCAGTTGCTTAACTCATTTCCTCTTCAGGCGCTGCTTGACTCCGCCAGGAATTGTAACTCATGAAGAGTGTACCAAGATCCCATGCATGACAACTCAATTCTGTTTCAACAATAAGAAACACAACCAGGTAGATCTCCTAGCAGTTTACTCATGATTTGTTACCTGTGTTAACCGGCCTGCTCACTCGAGAGAAAATTTCCTCAGCTGCGCTCGAGTGACCAAGAAGTTGAAGTCGCATTGGCACCAAAGGATTAGTCAAAGAGGAACGGTTGAGACACTCAACTGGTGAGTTAACTCTAACCTGAAACTATTACCAGAAAACAAGACCAAACGGTCAAGTTCAACTATTGGTATTTTGAATGCAGTAAAGGTTGCTTCTTTTGTAGATTATTTATGAACTTAAATAAAGCTGGTACACTACTAACATACCTAGCTAAGTCATAAGCACGCTAGGGAAAACTAAGGAAAGGAGTTAGATCACAGAAACAAACAACAGAGAGAGAGCTTGCATCAATGCATGACAGCAGTTTCAGTTTCCTTTTGGGTTCTGTATAAAATGTTTCAGAAACGTAGTCAGGTTGCTTAAGGGTTTGGTTTTGGGACTGTTCACGATTTAGATTTGATGATATACTTAGTTAGTAGGAACCAGATCCATTAATGAAACGGAAAAGACAGAATAAAATAGCAAAAGAGAAACCTGTAATAGTTCCTCAGTCTATCAGATTTTCAGTGTTTCAATTTATTCCTCAAGCTTCCTTCCACTTCGGTATTAAAGCATTTCAGAAGTTTTAACAGATTTGCCTTGGGGTTTTGGAGTTAAAACTGAGTTAAAACATGTAACTGAACAACTCAACCAACAAAGAAAACAGGAGCTAGATTAGCTAGAAGAAAATGCGAAAGTTGCATATCAGTTTTGGGTCCCTGGGTGTTCTGTACAGACATGTCCAGTGGGGCATTCTTGGTTGCCTTGGGTTGTCTTAAAACAAACAAAGTGTTAAACCTTACAGCTAAGTAGACAGATGGTTTGGGCTAGAAAACAAAAAAAAGAACAAACTGGTAAACCAGACAGAAAAGAGCCTGTCAGGTCCCTGGCTCGATTTATCCTAGTTTCAGAGTATGGATTTTTTTTCAGGAATGTTACCCAAGTAGTTCTGACCTGAGATGGGTTAAACACCTCGAATAAACATCAACTAAGCATTCAAGGAAATCTAGAAAGAATTAGAGTTAGGGTAGATTAAGAACAGGAAGGGCACCATGAGAAAGAAATGTAACAGAAAGGAAGACAGATAATAATTCCTGTTTGTCTGTTTGTATATCAGTTTCAGATTTTCTGTTTCTGTGGTGTAGGTAGCCTTAGTAACTCTAACTCAGTATCTTAAATTGGGTGAAGTATAAACTGTATTGAAACTCCTAACTGAGAGTAAATAAACTGGAAAAATTAAGGAATCAGGTGGCACGTTGCAGAGAGAATCCACCAGTTTCACATTCCTGTTTCTTCTTCTGTAACAACCTAGGCTAGTTTCTGTTTTAGGGATCCAGATTTCAGTAACACCGACAGTGTTGTCCTAATTCATCTGTAAACCTAGGAACCCCTAAACATCAAGATAATGATGAGAACCAACTAATACCTTGGGGCTGAGATCAGAAGAAGAAGGAAAGAAAACTGGTGTAAGAAGGAACTCAAAAACCTGAAATTTTCACTTCTGTGTAATTGGTTTCCAGAAGCTTTGTAGATGCTAAATTGATAAGCTGAGTATCCTAAGAACTCTATAACACATTACATTAAGAGTGATGAGCTGGGGAAAAAGTTCAGGAACCAGGGGACACGAGACAAGGGAATCAGTCAACTTTACATGTCTGTTTTCGGTAACAGAATAGCCCAGCTTCTGAGTGGAGAGTTTTCTGAGAAATGTCCTGAATGATTGAGGAATTGTTGTGAGGTAAAGTCAGAGTAGACCGTTAGCTGATTGGGTAACTAATTCGGAGGAAAAGGGAGTTAAATGAGTGAACTATAAGAGAAACAGAAAAGTAGAGAAACACCAGTTTCAGATTTCAGTTTTATCCAGCTTCAGTTTCCTTTCCAGTTCAGTGGTTAATTATTTCTACATCTGTAACAAGCTGTTTTGGGTTGTTCTTAAATTTAAAGGCCTGATAAGATGTCAACTGAGTGGATACAACAGCTATGAAGGGTTGCAAATAAGTTTAGCAAACAGGCAGAGAGCAAACTAAGAGAAAGTGTTAGTTCCTGACTGTAGTTCAACTTCAGAAATTTCATGTTTCTGTATAACTCTGTTACAGAAGATAAAAGGGTTGCAATGGTTTGTTAAGAGTTTAATACTATACTGAGACACATAAATGAATCGTTAAGTAAGTGGGGGAAGGTTAAGAAATGATTTAGGTGACAGAAAATAAAACAACAGGAATAAGTTGCAGCAGTGCCAATTTCATTTCAGGTTCTTTATGTCTTCTGTGTGAAGGACTTCCAGGGTGGTTAACCTTGATAAATTGGGTCTGTGTCAAAGATATATGTTTGATAGCACACTTGACCAAGTGGGTAGACAACCCCTACGAAAGTAGCAATGAGATTAAAGAAACAGAAAGAAAGTAACAGGAAGGATAAACAACAGTCCAGGAAACCAGTTTCTGTTTTGGTTTCAGTCTCAGAATTTGCCATCTCTGTATAACTAGGATGCAGGGAGTATAAGTGGATGGCATTGAGTGATTAAAAGAGCTTAAAACCAAACTAACTCGTGAGACTGATATGTGAAGCATATGGAAACCGATCAGAAGACTGAGCAAGGGCTTGAAGAAAAGATACATGAACAATGTTTCAGTTTATTCCAGAAGCTGAACTGTTTCTGTAAGTGAGCAGAACAGATTGTTTGTGAGTGTTGGAGAGAATTAATCTTGAACCTAAAATACTTCTAAGAGGATGGATTAGACTGATACATTCATTAGGAATTTGGAAATCAACTTAATTACCAAACAGATACAAAAAAAAAAGATATACTACGAAGGCATGAACTTCAGATTTCTGATGTCATGTTTTCTTGCTGTTCAATTAAGTTACAGTGAGTGGTTCAGTTGTAATGCAAACTTGGGTCTTCAATCTATAATTAATATGGTGAGTTTGAGGTGTGAAAGGAAATTTGATGTACATATATACATATGTAACCAATAATTAAACAAGTGTGAAAAGACCTTAGGTCATATCTTACCACAAGGTTTCCGATTTATAAAATAAATATCTACAATATATTATAAGTTATGTGGTAGTTTGTGAGAGATGAAAGTATATAATAAAGGAGCTCAAATGTGACACATGTGTATATTATTTTCGATACGCTCCTAAGTTGCCAAGCCACATGTAATAAAGTCTAGTGACACATAAAATATCGTACCGTATAACATTATAGAACAAACGTAACACAAATAATATTATGTGGCTAAAGATGTAGTTATTCAAACTGTTATGCTAAACGCATACATACAAAGATAAACACGTATCAAGAAATAAAGTTATACACTATAGTTAGAACGACATAAAATACTAAGGTTAGTATAGGACCTTGGTTTGATAAGTAAACCCTAGTGAAGTATCATAAGTGTATAACGTAACGTTTCATGCTCTAATGTAAACTGAGAATTAACTCACACAACGCGTAAGGAGTTATCAAATATTAACAACGATACTTTAACTAGTAACAAATGTTAAGTCTGGGGACATAGTACTAGGATTTCAAATATTGTTCGGGAATACCGAATTGTGCTGTCATGTGGATTGACGCTTAGTGTTCCTTGTATTACTAGATCGCATTTCCGACGTACGCGCTCGAAAGCTCTAGTGGTCTGCACTGCACGAATCTAGACAACGGTGTACGGTATGTAATGGGATTTGATCCGAGTTGTCCTGAGGAATTCCTCGGGCTCGGATTTGTTTGATAAATAACTTGTGTGAATGTATGTATGTGTGTATGTTCATTGCATTATTTATTTATGCACGAACGTCCTACGGGACTAATACTACGTCGACTATAGATCGACTTATACAAAACTACATATGCGAAATGTGTGATTGTGACCACTGTTGCTTGACTTAATACGCTAAGTATTACAAGTACGTAGTTATAACCTAAGTAAAATACTTAGGAACGGGACACGACATTGTCGGTCTCTAGAGCTTTGACTCAAACGTGAATGTTACCTAGAATAATTCTAGGCATGCGTAAGACCCATAGGGCAGCCAACAAATTAAGTGATGTACTCCATAACAAAAATGTAACTGACTATCTAACTAACAAAGCTAACAGTGGAGTGTAAATGAATGTGATGTTGTACCTTAATCCAGACAGTCACTGGCTGCTGGTCGCGCGTAGAGATCTCTTGGGATATCCCGTATCGGGTTTTCCCTAGTTAAATCCTGATCGAGCCTAGATAGATCGTCAGGCGGAGTGTGCTACCGTTGGCACCAGGCCCTTGGCCACCTAAATGGACGCCTTTACAAAGGCAAAGTGAATAAGTCCCAGAGTCTTCGGATGATCAGGGCAGTGAGCACCTTTGTGTGTACGTGGGACTACTGTCCAAGTGAATATATTTCGGGTTGTCCTAACTGACGCCCGACTGTGCTAACCTAAACAAACAATATGTGAAGGCCCAGAGGGCCGAGTGATAAACTATGTGATGATGTTAATATACGATGAATGAGTTCATACTATGTGATGATGTTAATAAACGATGAATGAGTTCATACTATGTGATGATGTTAATTTACGATGAATAAGTTCTCAATGCCATTGTATTGTATGATGTATGACAGTAATGTGTATATCCATATATGACTGTTTGGATTGGATGAATGATTACATAATCATGCATGCTGTTACAGTATTTGTTATATCTGTAAAATGACAAGCATGAAATCAATCTAATATCAAGACGGTTAAAAATGACAAGTGACCAATAGGGTCCAGATCCGGCATACTCAGCGTCTATCGCTGATACTACACTTATTGTGCAGGTTGCTGAACACGTTGAAGCCGAAGTGCGGGATTGGGTAGTTAGGACATTGTGAGATTTGGATTATGTTTAGATGCTCATAGTAGTTGTGCTTTTGATACCTAGATAGAAATGTAGATGGTATCTCGTTGTCACTGCGGATTGTATTCTTATGTTTAATTTTGTTAAGATGTTGTACTGCTACACCACTCGCATGGGCGAGTGGTGGCAAGTAACACCCATGTGAGTGCTATTAATGTAATTACTTCCGCTGTGAGACGCCTTTAATTCCTGTTCACGTGAGCGACTATTACGTAATTGTTATGAGGGGTGTTACATTTTTGCCCCTATCTGTTCGAGAGAGCATTTTGGCTCTAGGGCAAATTTATGCCCGATTTATGTCATCACCTTCTGTCGTCGTTCTTCTTCGTTCTCCCTTCTTTGTTATCTCTTCTCCTATGTTGAGTACACCCGTATCTGCCCGGGGCACCACCTTCGTTCTTGATTCTCCTCTGTTGATCTTCTCTCTACTCTCTATTGATTGTACCCGCATATGCCCAAGTTTTTGTCATCTCATTCGATGTCAACATGCACACCAGGTAAGTGAAGATTTGTGCCCTGCTTCTTTGAGCTCTTCTTCCTCCTTTGCTCGCTAGTTTCTCACCCGCATTTTCCGCAGTTATTACCGTGTTGGTCTGTCACCTAGTTGCTCCTTCTTCACCAATTTCTGTTCGAGCTTTGTTGAGTGTCTCTTACTCCTTCTCCCCCATTTATGTTCTAGCTTCATTCAACTTCTCTTGGGCTTGGTAAGTGTCTCACGATTGTGACTTCATCATGCCTCACCAATGCTAGGGTTGATACCCAGTTTTAGGGTTTATAACCCATCGTTGGTTTTAACTTTGCCTGATTTGTTGACATCTTGTTGCAAAATGATTCTTGTTTCATTGATGCAGTTGTTTATGATATTCTTCTTTCGGTTGATGTGTCATCCGTGTAATACATTCTCACGATTCTCAAGACTGTGGAATCTTGCCAAGTTACTTGCTTAAACTCTATTGTCTTGCATCTTTTCTGGTTTTGGGGATCTTTCTCAGCTCTGCTCTATTGTGGCTTGTATGTCTGGTGTAACTACTTGGTGCATTTTGATACTAGTATGATAAGCTTTCTTGGTTATTGAAATTGGTTCTGAATTGCTTGGCGCCTATTGATAATAGCCTGGTTACTTTGCCTGGTGCCCATTGGAATCAGCTCTGTTTTGTTTGGTGTCGTTTGGTAACTTTGCTTGGTTATTGAAATGGCTCATTTTGCTTGGCGCCTATTGATAAATGTCTGATAACTACGCTTGGCTATTGAGTAGGCTCTTTTGCTTGGTGCCTATTAATAATGGTTTGGTAACTTTGTTTGGTTACTAAAATCAGCATATAATAATTACCTCCATGGCATTCTGATTGTTGTTCAATTACTGTGATTAGTGGGTCATTTTCTCGGCCCCACGGCCGGGGGTTCATAGGTATTGCCTACCAAAAAGGGATCGATAGGTTTTTTCCCATGGGGTACAAGATGCCTGAATTTGTGCTTTATCGGGTTAGTTTGAACCAATGCGGCTTTGGTTAATAACCTTGTTGGTGTTCACATGAACTGAACATCCCTGGTCGAGATTACATAAAACTACCCATAAAATTTGGATTAGATTGGTCTAATTAGTTTGGACCAATCTGGATTTGGTTGATTACAATGTTGGTGTTCACCAGGAGCTGAATGTCCCTTGTTGAGATTACAAAAAATTGCTCATAAAATGCGATTAGAGTATGACACTTTGTGACTATTGTTAGTTAAGATTACTCTAGCCTATAACAGCCACCTCCACCGTAGTACTATCATAATGATCTTGGCCCAATTATAAATTTAGAGCAAAGAACAAAAAAAAAAAAGGTATTGTAGTGCGGTGGTAGTGCGTAGTTATAGGTTGAGTTTTGCATAACTTCATACGTGGTTGTTGTGATTCTACACTAGTTCACTCAACAATGGTGAGGGCAAAATTACTATAAGTTGAATAGGCCCAAAAACGCATTCATTTGGCCTTGATGCCTTATGATGATCAGATGAGAACGAATGACAATGAGCAAACCTGTGGCGATCGAACAAGAACGAACAACAATGGCAGATCTATGGCGATCAAACGAGAACGAGCATTGTACAACACAATAATAGGATTGTAGTCGTTAGTAGTCAAGTTACTTGTACAAACCTTAATATAAATGTAAGAAATTATTGACTATATTGAAACTTTGGCTGTAATTGTTGTCATTCATCAGAATATCTATGCTAATAACACATTAACATTTATTATATGATTTTATATAGTATTAAAATATTGAGATAAAATGGAAACACTTTAATATTAATTATGCAACTTTATCCTTAACTTTAAATGTGAACAAAATCTCAGATGACATCTGACCCACACCAATAAAGAAGAAAGAGGAAAGAAATAGCTGAGGGCGGCAATGTCACATGAGACAATGAGAGGACTAGTATGCTGATTAGGTTAATGGGTGAACACCATGTGAACTCCCTTGGAAAAAATGGCGAGATCGCCAACATAGACGTAAAGTGGAGCAAAGTGGATATGGCTTTCAACAAGATTTATGGTACGGCATTCACGTACAACAACTTCAAATCAAAGTGTGATGGGCTTCAAAAGCAATGGAAAAACTGGAAGAAACTGCAAAAATATACTACAAATACATACTATTGTTGCTGATGATGCTAGTGATGAGTGTGGTGGGCAATGAAAATAAAGGTAATGAAACAAGAGTAATTAACATTGTTACTAGGTTTTTTCTTTAAGGATTACTAACAATTTAAATTTTTTAGGACATATCATTTCAGTGGTTTAGGACTTGGGGTTTCAGTCCGAAGGAGGAAGATCACCTTCAACTGGTGTTTGGTGATGCTGAGCCGAAAGGAACAAGAAAGTTTTGTCCTTCAGTTCCACACCACATCAGAGGCTGGCGATGCTGAGGTTCATTAAACGGTTATCATCTAGCCTTCCATACGGACAGCTCTAACGACAGTCAATCCTTCGCCTATCACCTGGGAGCGATCAACCTCGAGGATGACTTCATCCCCATGGCAGACTATGAGGACACTAATCCTCCAACCCCTACTTATACCCTTGTCAGACCGGCATGCTCCTCCCATCTAGGAAAAAGATCGTCTGAGTCGGACGACTCTTCGGATTGTAAGAGGGAAAAGAAGCTTACAAAGAAGGAGTGATCGGTGAGGCAACTAGACGCCATCATTGAGCTATTACCAGCTACTCGTGTGAGGATTGATCACTCGAATGAGTTGTTGGAGACACTGACACAAACAAGCATTAGCAAGGGTAGTGCCCAGTGGAGTGAGGACAATGTCGTGTAAGCTCTGTTAGATCTGCTATAGGTGGCGTCTGACCGTCTACTGCTTTTAGATGCCAATAGCGGTCATGACGGACCTGAGCCATAGGAACTTGTTGACAAGCGTGTGAAGTGAGCAGGAAACGATGCAACTCTTGGATACATCACCTTTATTGTTGACAACTACCGTTCTTCTAGGAGATAGTTATTTAGTTGTATTTTATTTAGCTATTTGTCTGTGTCTAAGTTAGAACTGAACTTTAGTAGTAGTTCAGTAACTTTGCTTGTTGGATGCCTCATTTTGTGCTTTTTATAACTACGTGTTATTTGTAGTTTGTGCCCAGTTATAAACGATAAGCTGCTTTTAAATTTTAAGGTATGGAACTGATTGTAGACTTTATTTGTAATTGTAGCCATTTATAAAATTAGGGAAATTTCATGAAATGCCATTATATTTTTGGCTAATTCATGAAATGCCACTAAAAAAAAAGAAAGTCACGAAATGCCACTTATTTTCTGAAAAGTACATGAAATACCACTATAGATAGAAAAAAGACAAAAATACCCCTACTAGTTAACAAAGTACTTTTAAAGTTCATAAAATGCCCCTAAGTGTTGAAAAATTAATGATGCAAGAAAAGAACTAGAAAAAAGAAAAAAAAGAAAAAGGAGAAAAAGGAGAAAAAGAAAAAAAAAAATAAAAAATAAAAAAAGATAAAAAAATAAAAAATAGAAAAAAGAGAAAAAAAAAAAAAAAAAAAATAAAAAAAAAAAAAAAAAATAAAAAATAAAAAAATTTTAAAAATAAAATTAAAAAAACTATAAAAAATTATAAAAAAAATTGAAAAAATTGAAAAAAATAAAAAAATTGAAAAAAATTAAAAACTAAAAAATTAAAAAATTAAAAATTGAAAAAATTAAATATCATTAAATATTAAATGTATATAGCGTATAGCTCTGTAATGGACTAATTAACAATCATGGTAGCCTGTATATTCTATTGCAGTAGTAGTAGTATATCATTCATCTGCAATCACAGCAGCAATATACCTCCACGTTCACGTTTTTAAAAGCCAAATTTCATCATTTTCTGTCAAGACAATTTATCTTCTTCTTTTTAGTATTTTGATAAGCTGGATGATATAATACACAATTTTACAACGGATGCTTCGCATTCTAATGTCTAAAATGAGCTTTACCGAAAGATAAAAAAATGTCTAAAAGGAGGATACATTGCAATAACAAATCTATATACGCAAACCGGCCGCCTGATTAAATTGGAATGATTAAAAAGGAGGATTGTAGGCCGGTTTGGGTATATAGATTTGTTATTGCAATGTATCCTCCTTTTAGACATTTTTTATCTTTCGGTAAAGCTCATTTTAGACATTAGAATGCAAAGCATCCGTTGTAAAATTGTGTATTATATCATCCAGCTTATCAAAATACTAAAAAGAAGAAGATAAATTGTCTTGACAGAAAACGACGGAATTTGGCTTTTAAAAACGTGAACGTGGAGGTATATTGCTGCTGTGATTGCAGATGAATGATATACTACTACTACTGCAATAGAATATACAGGCTACCATGATTGTTAATTAGTCCATTACAGAGCTATACGCTATATACATTTAATATTTAATGATATTTAATTTTTTCAATTTTTAATTTTTTTAATTTTTTAGTTTTTAATTTTTTTCAATTTTTTCAATTTTTTTATAATTTTTTATAGTTTTTTTTAATTTTTTAATTTTTTAATTTTTTATAATTTTTGTAATTTTTTATAATTTTTTATAATTTTTTATAATTTTTTATTATTATTTATAATTATTTATAATTTTTTATATTTTTATAATTTTTTATAATTTTATAATTTTTTATAATTTTTTATATTTTTATTGTATTTTGATATTAATTTTCAACACTTAGGGGCATTTTATGAACTTTAAAAGTACTTTGTTAACTAGTAGGGGTATTTTTGTCTTTTTTCTATCTATAGTGGTATTTCATGTACTTTTCAGAAAATATAGTGGCATTTCGTGACTTTCTTTTTTTTTAGTGGCATTTCATGAATTAGCCAAAAATATAGTGGCATTTCATGAAATTTCCCTAAAATATATACTAGAGTGAACATGGATGATGAAGACTTCATTGACCATCTGTTGGACGATCGTGAAACTTTCTTACGATCTGCTACTACAACT
Source organism: Limonium bicolor (assembly GCA_023374045.1). Lineage (NCBI taxonomy): Eukaryota > Viridiplantae > Streptophyta > Magnoliopsida > Caryophyllales > Plumbaginaceae > Limonium > Limonium bicolor. The sequence goes on along the minus strand of CM041781.1, from coordinate 246,732,943 downwards.
AAAGGATAGATAAAAGGAACCTAAACCGTTATTGATATAGCTATATTACTATTGGCATCACGTCAATATAATATTCCCCTCCCAATTCCTATGCCAAATAATGAATTCAATGGGGAGATGTGGGTGACCACGCTGCTTAGGAGCAACCCAAAAAGAATTCTTATCACGTTAAAAATGGTTAAGAATGCGTTCCTCCGATTGTGCGAGCAATCAGAAGTTAGGTACGGGTTAACGCCTACTCTAAACGTGAGTTTTCAGGTTGAGGTTTCGTTGTTCTTGTACATACTGGGACACAAAGTGTCGAACAAAGAGGCTTGCGAGAGATTCAGCCTAAGTCTGGAGACCATTAGTCACCACTTTGTCTTGAGATTGATATGGGCGTTCGGACATGACTATAACACTCCTTGCCTCATTGTGTTAGATGTTTGTTTCAGTTTCCAATTAAATGTTATATGTCATTGTTTATTCATAATGTGAGAGGCCATTGGAGCGTCGGATGCCACCCACATTGACATCGTTATTCCGAGACCAATGCAGTTGGAGTACCGTGGTAGGAGTGGTACCCCTACAATAAACGTACTAGGGGTGTGTGACTTCAACATGTTATTCACGTGGTTGCTGGATGCGAGGAATCGATGCATGATGTATACATTTTTCACGACGCAAGAGCCGACCCATAGTTGAACTTTGCTTGAGCCACTAGCTGGTATAACAGTTTTAAACGTAACTGAATGTGTAACGACCCCAAAACCAGGATAGTTCTAAGGTTAGTACACGCCACGCACCTCGCTAACCGAAAGTAAGCAAGGCTACTGGTTGAAAGGCATCTCAAACCCAAATATTAATGCTTACATTAATATTTGATAACATAGGATTACAAAGCCCCAAAACAGAGGTCAAATCCAAAGTCAGAAAGGCCCGAAGGCTACATAAACAACATAGTATCAAAGTATAAAACTACATAATTACAAAATAGAATATAAACTAAAAGTCTCCAGAACTGAAGCAAGATCCATTGGTGATCAATCTGCAAAGTGTTACTAGAAAGGGGGTGAGCAACCACAGCTCAATAAGCAGCAAACTTGATCATGAAGTATGCCTAAAACATTGAAAACAATGTAATGTTATGAATACAAAAGTACATCGAGATTGCCACATTCACAAAATAGAGTCTTATACCAAAGCAGTCAAAGTTCAAAATTGAATAGAAGCGGAAGCAAGAGTACACTTAGCCAAACTTATTAGAATTCACAAAACAGAGTGGGGCGCTAGTTCTAAGCACACATAGAATGGGTCAGAGACCCATGGATCAAAAGATCCTCGACAATGCAGAAATGGTCCGAAGACCAATGGACCCGTAGGTTTCATAACATAAAAGAGGAAATACCCGTGGACATAGCTAAATGATGTCTATATAGCATGCTACGGGATAGCTAGACCCAGTCATCCACGCTTAGAAATCAAAGAAACTAGGTACCAAAACAGAAGCTTAATCTTTCAAAACGGAAGTGCATAAAAATACGTAATAATGAGAGTAAATCACTTAATCAGACTTAGGGGATCATAACCCTGCAAATGAAAGTCAAAACGGAGATCAGAAGTACATTTTAGGCAAAGACAGAAGGGTGTCGGGACATGTGTCAGAGCCTGGAAGTTCGAACGCATGTCGTGACTCAAAACACAAACTTCCGGACTTGTGCCCGGGCATGGAAGTTCGGACGGAAGTCTGACGAAAATATACGTGGTGGTGTCCTGACTTGTGTTCGGGTTTGGAAGTCTGGATGTAAGTTGAGACTTTAAAACAAAGAGCTGTCTGGACATGTGTCTAAACTCGTAAGTCTGGATGCATGTCGAGACTTAAAACACTGAAAACGTCTGGACATGTCCGAACTTGTGTCTGGGCTTGCAAGTCCGGACATGAGCCGAGACTTGAAACATAGATTCGTCCTTGCACCTCGTCCGGACTTGTAAGGGTAGACGGAATTATGGGCATGTTCAAAACAGTAGAAAACAGAGAGCATCCAAATTCCTTTTCTGACATGAAAGTCCGGACGGACATTCGGACACTGCGAAAATTGTCACGAAAAGTTGCACAAACTTTACAATTCAATCCCTAATCTTCACACATTAAAACCATAATGGAAACTTAAATTCCATGGGGGGTTTTGATGGTGAAGCCACAACAAAGTAGAGGGAAGAACAACTCACAAAAACATATCAAAATCATAATCAAACAATTAATCCCAATTCCTAAATCTCCATGGCCGAACACACTCATCATCGATTCTATTCACCACCTACCTCAATAGGAGACCAGCAAATCCTTCTACTGAAACTGGACCGCACACATCCGTCTACTCCAAAATCCACCACTTTGAAATCCAACGCCAAAATAATTTATTGAAACAACCTAAAGACCGGAGCCAAAATAAAAAACGGTGAAGAACAAAACGAAAATAAAACGAACACCGAACTGAACCGTTATCTCAAACCTGAACGCAACCGACGATCACAATAACGGAAGCCTCGGAAACAACAGAAGGCTGAACAAACACTTATAAACAAAAGAGAAAGTTGGAGAAGACAGAACAAGAGAAAGGACGTTGAACGGGAATTGGAAAAAATGTCGAGGAAAAGAACGAGAAAAGAAGTCTTCTCCTTTTTCTAATTCACTTACCCTCAAATCAGATTTAGGGAAATGACCACCTTGCCCCTTCCAACTTCTCTTAATCACCAAAACATCCTACAATAACATAAATCCTTCTTAATATAAGATAATGCAATCAAACCAACTTAGAAAAACCCGGATTATAACATCATTTCCCCCTAAAAGAAATTTTGTCCTTGAAATTCAACACACCTTACTTCTCGAAGTGGGAGGGAAACTTAGACCGCAACTCATCCTCCAGATCCCAAGTCACCTCTCGCTTAGGCTGATCAGACCCTGAACCTTAACCATAGGTAGGGTCTTACTTCGAAGCCTACGCACATCGCGTGCTAAGATCTTGTCTGGCACTGCCTCATAGGAGAAATCCACTACTAGAAAATAGCTAATTAGAGACGGATTTAGCGACGGACAAAATTCAGTCGCTAATTAGCAACGGAATAGAGACGGATTAGCGACATATTTTTTGGCGATAGAATGGCGATGGAATTTGGGTGGGTCCGGTGGCGCCAAATTTTCTGGTCTCGGCGCCTCTATTAGCGACGGACTCATGGCGGTATTACCGTCTTTGATTAGCGACGGACCGTCACTCCGTCACTATTGTTTTTCAAATAAAAAAGAAGAAAAAGAAAACTTAGCGACGGAACGAGTCCATTGTTAAGCGAACGATGTCATTTGGACGCATTCTGTTACCACTCGTAGTTTAATTTTACTAATCAAAACGACGTCGTTTGCTTTTAATTTAGCGACAGACTCCGTCGCTAAATGTTTAGTAAAATTCAATCACGCGCCATGACCTTCTCCTCTTTCTCCTTTCCTATCTCCTTCTCAACCAGACACGAGGGCAGCGACCAGCCAGGCGATTTGCAGTGCCATTACAACACATTACCGGCAACAGAAGACCACCGGCGACCACCGTACCTTACCGGCGTCGAGACTTAAAACACTGAAAACGTCTGGACATGTCCGAACTTGTGTCTGGGCTTGCAAGTCTGGACATGAGCCGAGACTTGAAACATAGATTCGTCCTTGCACCCCGTCCGGACTTGTAAGGGTAGACGGAATTATGGGCATGTTCAAAACAGTAGAAAACAGAGAGCATCCGAATTCCTTTTCTGACATGAAAGTCCGGACGGACATTCGGACACTGCGAAAATTGTCACGAAAAGTTGCACAAACTTTACAATTCAATCCCTAATCTTCACACATTAAAACCATAATGGAAACTCATATTCCCATGGGTGTTTTGATGGAGAAGCCACAACAAAGCAGAGGGAAGAACAACTCACAAAAACATATCAAAATCATAATCAAACAATTAATCCCAATTCCTAAATCTCCATGGCCGAACACACTCATCATCGATTCTATTCACCACTACCTCAATAGGAGACTAGCAAATCCTTCTACTGAAACTGGACCGCACACATCCATCTACTCCAAAATCCACCACTTTGAAATCCAACACCAAAATAATTTATTGAAACAACCTAAAGACCGGAACCAAAATAAAAAACGGTGAAGAACAAAACGAAAATAAAACGAACACCGAACTGAACCGTTATCTCAAACCTGAACGCAACCGACGATCACAATAACGGAAGCCTCGGAAACAACAGAAGGCTGAACAAACACTTATAAACAAAAGAGAAAGTTGGAGAAGACAGAACAAGAGAAAGGACGTTGAACGGGAATTGGAAAAAATGTCGAGGAAAAGAACGAGAAAAGAAGTCTTCTCCTTTTTCTAATTCACTTACCCTCAAATCAGATTTAGGGAAATGACCACCTTGCCCCTTCCAACTTCTCTTAATCACCAAAACATCCTACAATAACATAAATCCTTCTTAATATAAGATAATGCAATCAAACCAACTTAGAAAAACCCGGATTATAACATCATTTCCCCCTAAAAGAAATTTTGTCCTTGAAATTCAACACACCTTACTTCTCGAAGTGGGAGGGAAACTTAGACCGCAACTCATCCTCCAGATCCCAAGTCACCTCTCTTAGGCTGATCAGACCCTGAACCTTAACCATAGGTAGGGTCTTACTTCGAAGCCTACGCACATCGCGCGCTAAGATCTTGTCTGGCACTGCCTCATAGGAGAAATCCACTACTAGAAAATAGCTAATTAGAGACGGATTTAATGACGGACAAAATTCAGTCGCTAATTAGCAACGGAATAGAGACGGATTAGCGACATATTTTTTGGCGATGGAATTTGGGTGGGTCCGGTGGCGCCAAATTTTCTGGTCTCGGCGCCTCTATTAGCGACAGACTCATGACGGTATTACCGTCTCTGATTAGCGACAGACCGTCACTCCGTCACTATTGTTTTTCAAATAAAAAAGAAGAAAAAGAAAACTTAGCGACGGAACGAGTCCATCGTTAAGCGAACGATGTCATTTGGACGCATTCTGTTACCACTCGTAGTTTAATTTTACTAATCAAAACGACGTCGTTTGCTTTTAATTTAGCGACAGACTCCGTCGCTAAATGTTTAGTAAAATTCAATCACGCGCCATGACCTTCTTCCTCCTCTTTCTCCTTTCCTATCTCCTTCTCAACCAGACACGAGGGCAGCGACCAGCCAGGCGATTTGCAGTGCCATTACAACACATTACTGGCAACAGAAGACCACCGGCGACCACCGTACCTTACCGGTGCCTCCTCCAGTCCGTTTATGCTTATAGGATGTCTCTAAAACCCTAAAACTTTGAATTCAAAAATTAAATTAAGGAAATCAAAATTCAGCATGTTAATACCGAAATTAAATGTGTTTGGTTGCTAATTTGTGCTTAAAACTGCTAGTTACAAATATATTGATGATGTGTTATAGTTTTTGTTGTTGTTAGTTTTTGATGGGTAGATATAGGGTTTAATGAAATAAAACTGCAAAATTGATTTGGGAGTTTTTAGCTTAAAAAGTATTAAATAGAAGTACCTACCATTTATATGTAATAATGTATTACTGAAATACTATATATTTTTGTTCGTTTTGAATACAAGATGTTTCATCAATTTATTAAGAGAAATAAAACCTATGAATTGGAATGGGATGAGGAAAAGGAGTGCAGTTGGGTTTCGGCTTACCTTTTTTTTAATAGACAACTCATGAGTTGTTGAACTAAAACTAAACATTATTAGGTAGTGACATATGGTACTCTTTTTACCAGCTCTATACACATGCATGCATATATATATAGAAAATTATTGTATGAATTTAGTTGTACTTAATGTTTGTGAGTAATTAGTAATAAAACAAGGAATGGGATTTGGAAAATTATAACCTGTGGATACTTCATTTAGTAGATTTGGGGAATATTATAACTTGAATATATATAGACAAAAAGAATGTGAAGTTAATTTAAGCCACAGAGATGAGTTTTGAAAAAAAAATTTAAGCCACAAAGATGAGATAAATCCACCCCACAACATGATAACGAATTCATCCACACTATTTGTCGTCTATGATGAAACTATGTATTCTTTCCTCCCTATTATGTTTTTATCTAATTAATTTTCAAAAAAAAGAATAACAAATACGTACAAAATGATTTTGTCAAACATATGGTTCATTTTCCTTCATATGTATATATTCTCTCTACATTATAACCCAAAATGATATTCCTTATTCTTTTGTATTTTCTAAAAATTATTAACTAGGATTAATGTTGTGGAGTCTAGCTCTGTCGTCGTCAGTCATCCTACTCCACACAGTTCATTCTATCTATCTAAATTAGGTGTAAGTCCTTGAATTAAATCAATGCAAGCACATTGTATTAGATATAATAATCATTTCCTACAAATAAATTCTAATGATGTGAGAATACTAGTTCCATTTGATAATCCTAGTGTATCATAGTTTTTAAAAATAATGTCTACTCTTTTTATGTACATTATTTAAGCTATATATAAAGTAGTTACCCAAACAGACAAAAACTAGCTATATCGTATTTGAACCAACTTGCTGATTAACAAGAATGATATCTTTGAATGTTTGTCCCTCTGGTAGCTATAAAAAATGACCGTTTCTAAGAAAACGGTGACTTAGAGTAGGTCCTCATCTATTAACAAGTATGATATCTCTAGATGTTCCTTACTCTCTTTTTTTCTAGTGTATGCTGTTCTTGATATTGTGTGGATATCCTATTGGGTTCTGTTGATAATTGCTGGTATTGGTGGATCGTCCTTGTTGGATGCTTAGAAATAAGCGGAAACGTAAAAAACAGGGGAGACAATGTCGAATTTTTTAAAAAATTTATTAGTTTTAACTAAAGTATTATTTGATTAGTATAGGTATGCGACCCGATAAGTTGTGGATGTACGATGAGAGAACCTTTGAGAGAGGTAAAATCTCTGTCGAATGGCTGAGGAAGATGGAAGAGTTTATCGCTTTTGCACTACAATACCCTGAATATATGGAAGACGGTAAAATTTAGTTTAATGTTATTAACTCTTACAAATACATTGAAAATATGATATGTTTATATGTAGTGGGGTTGTGAAGTGTCTTTGTGGATATGAGTGAATATGAATGTGAATGCAAGTGTATATGAATCTGGATGCAAGTACATGTGAATGTGAATATGAATGCAACTTGAATTCATGGTGTGAGTTGTGATTGTTATATGTGTGGGGAAATGCAAAAAAACAAGGGAGATTGTGTCAGAATTTTTTTAAGCCTTGATCGATTAATCATTATCTGGTTCTGACTAAGCAATCTTGGCTTTTATGTGTGGGGAAATGTAAAAAAAAAACAGGGGAGGTTATGTCAAATGTTTTTAAGCCTTGCTTCTAATTTAATCAAGTGTTTTTTTGGTAGACTAAGAAATACGGTACAGAGCCAGATGCTTACACATTGTTCATACACACTCATTCGAGCAAGGATGAACATGGAAACAGTGTGCCAGTATGCTCTAAGGTTGAGGACACTGGTGTAAGTGTTTTAATGCAACTTATTTAAGCAATTGTGCTACATTATTCAAATTTATTCATTAGCGATGATTAATTATATCATTGTGTTATGATTATGAAGCATAAATACTAAGAGTTGTTAGATGCTGACACTCAGGAGTAAGCCACTTCAGATCATCCATCTCTACATGCCACACCTATAGACCATAATGATTTTTTTTACAAGACCGTTGAAGGGAAATCGAGAAAGCAGAGGATCTACAGTGTGGACGAGCTAGCACCAGAGTACTTCCCTGACTCATTTCACAACCCGACACAAGCTCACATGCTACCGGCTATGACCAGAGCACATACGAGTCCATGAAGATGGACATTGAGCGGGATCTGCTTCAGAGGCTGGGTGACAATTACAGGGAGCAGATACGTGCTGAGGAGCGGGAAGTGATCCGTCAGGAGTTGTGCAGCGAGGAGATGCAGGCGATAATACGAGCGCAGATCTCCCAGATGTTTCCCTCTCAGCAGGGTCCGTACGGTGCTCCTAGCGCTAGCTCTAGTACGGGTGGATGGGGTCAGTGGGGAGGTCCACGCGATGGCTCGGGTGGTCCGGGGTCTAGGTGATCACACAGGATATCGTCTAGGGGATGGGCATGGTTGGGGTGGCGGGTATTAGATAGATATGACATTTGACTCTATTATACTATATTTGTGTGAGACTGTTTGTGTGAGACTATGTTCGTATCAAACTTCGACTGTACAACTTTGTATCTTTTGTTGATTGAACATTTATATTAAGTTTGCTTGTATTACTCTTCATAGCAAAAATGGTATCTTTTGTTAATTAGTACGAGTAACTCTTTATAGGATTACATATTAGTGATGGATTTGAATAAAATGTATTACAGGTCAAAATTTACAGGTGAAAATATATTAGAAATCAAAATAATAATTCTTTTAAAAATATTAACACAATTTAGCAATGGAAGATTCCGTCGCTAACCATTAATTAAATATGCATAATTTTGTCACCAATTTAGCGACGGACACATTCCCTCTCCAATTTGCCGCTACCGAAAAGATTAGCGATGGACTAATATGTAGCTAATTGGCGACGGGACAACGTCGTCCGACGCATATTTGGGTCAGCGATGACCCGTTTAGTGACAGACAAATCCATCACTAATCTGTCACTAAATAAGTTTAGCGATGGATTAGAGATGGATTTGTCTGTCGCTAAACGGTTGTTTTCTAGTAGTGATCCTCACACAACTATAACGGACCAAACTCAATCACATGCGTCGGGTTGGGGACATACTTCCTCAACATTGACATATGGAACACATCATGCACTCCCGCTAACATTGGCGGCAATGCCAAGCGATAGGCAACCAGACCAATCCTCTCAAGGATCTCAAATGGGCCTACAAAGCGCGGACTTAGATTGCCACTTTCCCTAAATCTAACCACACCCATGACAGGAGAAACCTTCAGGAAAACATGATCCCCAATCTGAAACTCTAACGGTCGCCCCCTATAATCAGTATAGCTCTTATGACGGCTCTGAGCAACTAGCAAACGCTCCCTGATGGTTTGAATCTTACTCATTGCATCCTAAACCAAATGACCTAACAGAGTCCTCTCCTTTAGATCATCCCAACAGATGGAAGATCTGCACTTCTTACCATAAAACGCTTCAAACGGCACCATGCCGATGCTAGACTAGAAGTTGTTGTTGTAGGCGAACTCTATCAATGTCACATGCAGATCCTAGCTACCACTGAAGTCCAATACACACGCCCTGAGCATATCCTCTAGAATCGTGTCAAGTAATGCTAGTAGTTGTTGCATATATATATGTTTTAAATTATGAAGGGTAGAATGTCTACTGTAATGTCATTTTAAGTATTCTTAGTGATATGTTTCATAGTACTTATCTTAATTTATATTATCAATTCATCTAATGTGAGTGGTTTATCTTTTTGCAGAGGATGATCACCCTATGGATGACCCCGTTGAAGAGTTCCGCTCGGCTGGAGACATTGAGCCACATCACAAGAGACCAACTAAACGGGTCATACGAGGCGGAAAGAAAAAGAAGCGCAACCAGTTAGTTCCTACACAGAAGGCTGGGGTTGGCCCTTCACATCAAATTGAAAAGCCAGTAGTTGCCGCACTAGAGCCCAAGAAGATGAAAAAGAGAGGCCCCACACATTCATTGAAGGCTAACAAAGGCCCTGATATGAAACATGTGCAGTTCAATGAGTACAACCAATACAATGGATATTGGAATAATGATTTCACCGCTTACAATAGCCATCTAGAGAAGACACACTGCAACATAAACCACAACTGGAAACAAGTGCCTCAAGCGTTGAAGGATACCATGTTTGAGCGACTTCAGGTATATATATAAATATTATTAGTATGTTGTAATGAAAAAGAGTATTTATGTATGTATTACTAACTGACTAATCATGTATGTAGGCTTGTTTTTTGCATAGATCTCGCTCTTAAGAAGGATGTGCTATCATCGATGTCAAAGTAGTTCCGGGACCACAAAAATAAGCTAGTCGACAAGTACATTCATAAGATGCTAGCTCCAAAAGATCCAGATCATGATGGTGGTGATGAAATGCGACCATCAAAGAAGTACGAAGGCATCACCAATGAGAAGTGGATAAAGTTTGTTGAATATCATCACTCACCGGAGTAAAAGGTAAATTTGTTTTTCATTTCTATGTTATGCTCTCGTATTCATTTTTTTAAAGGTTTATTTCACCTAACATAGTCATATTTATGCAGGTTCTCTATGAGAAACAATAAGCAAATGTGAAGAAAAATCGGTTTCCGCATCGCTTAGGTGGCAAAAGTAACCAGCGTGTACCAGAGTGGGAGCAAAAGGGTTATCTTCCAATTGATGGCTTGTTAGATGTCAGTGGTAGAACAATGAAAGTCTAGGAATTAAGCCATATTCCCAAAAACTCGAATCCGGAAAATCCTCTGTACGATGACGCCACATGAACAATTATTGATCAAATGGTAAGTATTTAAATTCTAAACCAGTACAACACTTGTTTATATCATTAGATATTTGTTTTTTATATAAACTTTTGACTAATTAATAATTATACTTGTGTGTTGTATTAGGGTGACTTAAGCTCTCAACTCACCCAGGGTACATGGACTTCAGAAAGGCATGATGATCCTTTCTCGCGCTCTTGAAAAGAAGGATCATCCAGGCCGTGCTATTGGTTTCGGTGGGCATGTTGGAATCCGCCAAGAATTTAGCTTTCCTGGGTCTATAAAAGGGGCACATTGAAACATGATCAGCTACAAAGAGGACATGAGATTAACTGCTAAAATGGAGGAGAGGATTCAGCAGATTGTTGACCAAAGATCGTTGAGGCTATGACTAGAATGTGATCAAAGTTGTTTAGCAGCCAAGAGGTTTCTCTATTGTTGATAAGTGTCCAAATGAGCATGTTTTATGGGTATATTTCATATGTTATATTAGCACTTTCTTGCTCATTTCTCCACTTTGGTTAGTTTTCCTCTAGTTTATGTTTTATTGGTTATCTTACAGATTTATTGGTTAAACATGAGGAAAACCAAGCTAGGAGCATAGTAGACGAAGAGACGAACGCATAGGCGCAAACGAATCTTAAAACGGAGCTCAAACGAAGATTCTGGAGCTTGTCAAAGTTTGCATGACAAGACTACGAGAATACACACGTCCGCAACACGGACGCAGACGCGGATAGGGGAGTCCGCAACACGGACTCAACCACGGACAAAACAAAAAGGCTTGTCCGCAACGCGGACTCAAACGAGGACGCGAAAAAATACACGCGTCCGTACCCCCGTCCGTACCACGGACGCACCCATGGACGCGCCTAAAATGTGTCCGTACGCGGACAGAAACAGAACTCGCTAGGACAGAAACAAATCTCGCTAGGACAAATGTGTCCGTACGTGGACAGAAATTAGGACGTCACACGTCCGCATATGTGTCCGTACGAGGACAGAAACACGGACACGTGTAAAATGCGGCGCCAACTCCAGATTTCACGCGTTGTAGCTTTCGGCGCCTACAATTTATCTACCGCCTAACTTCAATCCCATCCACCCTTGTCTTCTTCTTCTTCTCTTCTCTGTATAAACCCACTGCTCTTCATCAATAGAGCATCATCGACCACCACAACTCAACACTCCAAATCACTCATTCCACATACAAATTCCTACGTACATTCTCCACTCTTCTTCCTCTTCATTTCTCCATTCACCATCCACACCTCCACAACACCACATTATTATTACGTCCAACCTCTGACTGACATATTACCAGTTAATATGTCAGGCTAAGGAGGATTACTCTGGGTGAAGGTTAGTTTATAGTCTGTTTAATTATGTAATTATGTTTTTACCGGTTTAACTAAATACAGTTTATTATGATTAAAGCTTATCTCTCGCCTTTTTAATAAATTTCATGAATTTATTAAAATGCTTTACTAAATATATTTTGATTAGATCTGTGATAAATAGACAGGTTAATTAATCTGTAAATCTGTGGAAAGCTTATTATGATTTAATAAGTTAGTACTTTAGACGCAATATAATTCCTCGCACTTAATCCGTTTACATGTGTTTTGCTCGAGTCTGGATTAGACGAGCATGTTCTGGTAAACGAGTTCTTTTGAGTCTATGATTTAGTCCTCAAGATAATAACAGGAATTTTGCCAAACTATCACAAAAACCGGTAGTATAGCATAAAAGAGCAGACTATATAAACCTAAACCCAGAGTCTCGTTTAATTTATCTTTTACTCAGTTTATTTATCTGTCCTTTATTTTATATAAAAAAGTCAATTAATCCCCCCTTTTGTGACACAGCTTAGGAATTAGATAATTCCCCTTTAGTCCCACGGTTCGATATCCGGTCGCTTCCACTGTGCTATACTACTGCGACCGGGATTTTGTTTGCAGCCCGTAAGGTATTTTGAGTTTTTAATTTCTTTTTCATTTGTTTTAAATACACCAGTTCCAACCACTCACATTATCCTGTCTGCAAAATGGCGCCGTTGCCGGGGACTTGATTTATTCTAGTCCCTAAAGCCCCGGATAATTCACTTGCTAATTATAATATTTTGTTTATACTATTTTGTTTGGTTTATTCTATTTCTATTAATTTTGTTATTTAATTATTCCAGCAATTTCATATCGTATTAATTACAGTCATTTATTTTTCCAGTCATTTAAATTTATAGTCATTTATTTCCCAGTTATTTAAATTTCCATTGTCCTTTAAATTAAGTAATCTAATTTATCATTTAAATTCTGTCATCTAATTACTGTCATTTAAATTTCAGTCAATATAAATTCAGTTCTTTATTTAATTGTCATTTAAATTCAGTTCTTTATTTTCTAGTCATTTAAATTACTGTCATTTAAATTCCCTTGTTATTTAAATTCCCTTGTCATTTAAATTCCAGCATTTTAATTCTGCCCTTTTTCTTTATTTTAATTTTATTATTTACTTAAACTGCATTTATTTTTATTCCTTTTTGTTTATTTATTTTCGGTCTATTTACCCTTGTTAAAAAAAAGTAATCTTAATTTATTGCTTTTTAGCTGTCTAAATTCCCCCTCCCTATTTCTTTCCATTTCTATTTATTTTATCACATCACAAGTTTCTTTTGCTGTTTTGAGTGGTGAATGCCTATTACCAGGTCACACAGCCTTCCAGACAGTATTAACAATCATACGGTTAGCTACATTCCTGAGATCGAGAGAACCTTTGCGCACTTTAAGGAGCAGGAACTGTAAAACCCCATCCAAAGCCTATCGTGGTTATCGCAATCTGAACACATGAATCGAATACGTCGCAGCGGAATAAACAACACCTGGACCTTGCCACGGTCTGATCGTTAGAATTACGGTTAATACTTACAATACTTATCCAAAAACACTTATCCATTAAACATCACATTCATAATACCACACCAACGAGTACTAGTATCTTAAACATAATCCCAAACTTAATCAGTCTAATATAAACATCGGGTGCACAGGAGCAACCCGAACTCAAAATAAAAGTCCCACCCTAAGACTAACCGTCCTACTCTCGTAGTGCGTCTCATGGGCCTCTTACCTGCAAGTGTAAAAATAGCCCCCGAGGGGGTCAGCACGAATGTGTACACCCTCTAATGGCCCCCAAGCTAACGGGGCTACGACGACTAATTGTCGATAGCATGGAAAATGATTACGTACACAGCATAATATGAAGTGCAAATAACAATAACCACAGATGAACATTATAGTTCACAACAATGAACGACTCAAGCGTTCCCTTATCAGTGGGTTAGTAACCCCCTCCTTAGTCCTCATTTCTTAATCTCAGTTCCTTACCTTACCTTAATCTCAATCTCAATCTTAATCTCAGTATACAAACTTCCTGGAAGGGATTGGTTGTAGCTTAATTCGAACCTGGGATTTAGGTGATCCCACCACACCACTTAATGCACCTACTCTGGAGGGAGTCCAGAGCAGCTGAGCCGGCAAACCGGCCCTAGGCTACAAGTTCGAAGACAAGTCCTTAAGCGGAGGGCGGATCTGTTCAGATACCGTCCCCCTTTTCCCTTAGCATGCATGACCGGAGATCGGTCCCGGGTTCCTCACTCAAGTTCCAGTTAGTAGACATCTTAAACACCATGTGCTAGCTAAGCCCTAACGGGCATTAACCAACGACCATCAAACTTAACTCTTATTCTTAACTCAGTAAGTACTAAACTTGGTTAGTAACCAAATCTCAAGTCTCGCGGGTTAGTGTAAATATAACACAATCAACGAGAACAATATAACCGGTTGCATGCTTCATCTTGTTTTAGTCATAGCAATTAAACAGATAGCACACAAGCCGAGGGACACCTCGTTAGCAGCAGGTCACAAGAAGGATGTACCGTTCACCGTCGATCGTGTTTGACTAATCTCATTCGGGGTCCCAAACTCAGAACCTAAACATTCATTCTTTTTAGGTTATTAGTTATTTGCCAACCTTACTTAAATCACTTAGTCCCTAAGGACTTCCATCTATACACCTCCAAGTCTTTATCACTGGCTTACAACAAATTACTTAACAAAAAATTATACTTAATCTAAACTTAATTCCTTAAGTTCTTAGGTCCTAATCATTACTACCCTACTAATGGCATACTCTAGTACAATTAAACACCCTCAGAAATTAAAATTTCTTTTTTTTTTGTTTTTAGGCTCAAACCGGACTTACAATTAACGACCGGACTTGCCAAGCCGGTCCGTTCCATACCCTTTACCGTTTGAAAATTCTACCCGACGACTTAACAAGTCGGTCCCCCAAGGTCGGTCATTCCCGAGAGTTCTCCCCGTGAAAATTTTAAGCCCGACCGGACTTGACAAGTCCGGTCCCATGTCCGGTCTATTCCAGAAACTAATTCCCTCACAAAACAAAGCCCGACGGACTGTAAGTCCGGTCCCCAAGTCGGTCGATTCCAGAAAAACATTTTCCGGTAGGTACAGAGCGCCGACCGACCTTGGCAAGTCCGGTCCTAGGTCGGTCGGCTCCAGAAACTTGTTTCTAAATTCTCTTTCAACTCCAAATTCTCCTCCTATATTCTAATATGTTATAACCTCATTGGGGCACCTCAAATACACCTTAAGCCTCCTTTAAATACCTTAAATCATCCACAGATACCCACCTAGTAATATGTTCCTTGTAATAATGCTAACACTTGAATGTTTTCCTCTAGGTTCTAGGTGGTGGTTCATACCTAAGAACCATTATGCCAAATGTTTTTTCACCAACTATAACATCATCTCCCAAGCATCTCCACTATCTAAACTATTTTAAGCATTTACTTAAAGTTCCTTAACAAGTTTAACTTCCATCATCATCATTATTTCCTTCCTAGTTGTGCACCAACATTTGCCTAAGTTCTAATACCAAATACATTATCTTGATTCCTAAAGCTTCCATGGTGATACCTAAGTCATTATAAGTCATTAAAACACCTAACTTCACCCTTTTTCATCAAGAAACCTATAGAACA
Source organism: Limonium bicolor (assembly GCA_023374045.1). Classification (NCBI taxonomy): domain Eukaryota; kingdom Viridiplantae; phylum Streptophyta; class Magnoliopsida; order Caryophyllales; family Plumbaginaceae; genus Limonium; species Limonium bicolor. Next base: position 246,717,283 of record CM041781.1, on the reverse strand, counting down.
TTCCTAGTACTTCCTTAGTCATTAAATTCCCTTAGGATATCTTAAACACTTAAACTCTCCTTTAAATTTTGCCATGGGTTCTCTAGTATATAGTACCTCCTAACACATGGTTTTTCTCCATCAAACAAACCAATACCACACAAATTCTCATCACAACAGCTTAACACCCAATTAACACCAAGACCACACAACATCATCATATAGTGCTAAACTTAAAGTGCTTGGCACTTAGGCCCTTAAATAACAATAATCTTAACCACTGAATTTCCACATTATATGCCTTCAACCTGCGAATACACTCAACAAGGCCCATGAAATAAAATGCTTCTTGTACTTCACCTTTATATTCTTAAAACTATCTCTTTCTCATTGCTCCTTAGTCACAAGTTCACAAGAATAGTCATTGTTTCTCCTAGGTTTTATATCACCTTCCCAATATAAACTCTACACTAAACATTCATACTACATCTCATCCCTTAAACAACAAAACACCTTAAGGTAAGTAATTTACCTTGTTTTCTCACAAGCTTAAAAGCTTTTCTCCTTAGGTTTTCTTTGTTCAATCGGTCACAATGTGATTCTCCTTGCCAATGTTTAACCATATCCAATGACTCCAATGAGTACTAGATAAACACATTAACCTAAGGAACAAACCCTAGGTTTACAAATATGTTTAAGGTATTAATGTGATTGTTTTACCTTGGTTTCTCAAGAAAACTTGGATGTGAAGCAAGAAGGACCTCCTCTCTCCTTTGAAGAGTAGAAAAAGCTAGAACAAGGCATAAACATGGAGTCCCATGAGTTATATTTTCGGACATGTGAAGAAAATGGTGGAACCCTAGATTTTCTTAATTCTTACCCTTAAGAGAAGGAGATCCAATGGAGCTCCAAACTGAATTTCCTCCTCTAATGGTGGTTTGACTTGGCACCAAAGTGAAGCTCTTGAAGTTTTGAAAAGATAGAAAGGAGGAGCTTGAGAACTAAGAAGAATATGTATTTGTTTTGATTTGGAGCTTAAATGAGCAAGTGGTGTGCAAGAGAAGATGAGCTTTCATGGAGTTGAGCTCTACGTGAATGGAGAAGAGAAAGAGAGCAAGAATCGTGGGAAACAAGGAGAATGAAGAAGTGAGGAGAGGTAAGTAAAATGTGATATTATCTTAAAAGGTGAATAGGTTTTTACTTATAAACTTATTATTTTTGCTTCTCTTTACTTAGCTAGAGAAGTGTGGTGAGTCCACTTAAAAAACCGGCCCCCTTTAATGAATGAGGGTAATTAAGTCTTGTTGACCAAATGTCTCATTATATAGATTATTATAAACTAGCTTAATTAATTCACTATTCATCAAAAACAAGGCACATTGTTGTGAAATTTTGATTTCCATTGATATAGACCTCCAAAGTGATACTATAGTACACATATTAATTAAAGAGTAATGATGGACATTAGCCATTCAAATCATTTACAAGACATTTTCAAAACGTGCTTTAAGACTCCTTAAAGCACATTTTGTGTTTTAACTTGTTTTCAGCTTGGTTTTCTTTGGTAATTGACTTAAAATGACCATTAGGATTACTAGGTCTTAGAACAATATTTGGGTTACTCCCAAGTATCTCCAAGCTTAGAGCACGTTTTGTCAAACTGCTCCTTTGGTGTTTCCTTATTTTCTTTGATTAAATGTTCTTAATGTTTCTAAGGCATTATTTAGCTCCTTATATCTTAGTTTATCCTTTGAACCCATATCTAAATTTGGGGTATTTCAGGAACGATCCCAACTAAAAATAACCACCACGGTGATAGAACTAACCATGTAGCAGACATGGCATCTTCACCTGCTACAGTTCGTAACATCAACAGGCCGTCTAATCAAGGACAACAGCCCGCCATCATCATCCCCACCTTACCAATCCGAATACGATGAGTGGCAAAAACTGAAGCCCATATCATCAAATCCGATGCGTAAAGGAGTTAGGCATGTTCGATGGCTCTAGTCCTGACGAAGCTCTGTTGCATTGTCACCAAGTTTCTGCACCATGCCAACAGTCTAACTGCGACCAACGTAGTACTCCAGTATGCGAGATGTCCCTGTTCCTCACAGCCTAACGAGAAAGCGAGTTAAATGGGACCACATCCTTCTCCAAGCACATTGGTACTTGGGATGATTGGCACCACGTTCTCCAACAGTCCTGCCCAAGCCGAAACGTAGAAATGATTGCTGAGATCTACAATTTCAAGCAGCTAGGGTCAGAAAACATTGCGAAACTTGGGGGACCGTTTCAAAGGACTATGCTGACGTGTCCTCAACATGGTCTTACAAAAGAACAATTATCTCAATTGTTCTAAAAAGGTAATCAATTAATGCCAAAACATGATACATCCTCTTTAGGTGCTGATATTTTGAAAAGCCAGGGGGAACAGTTTCTGATGGGATAGAGTCCTCTGTGAAGAGATCAGAGATGGGCCACAGGTGGATCAGAGGGCGGCACTCCAGGCTTATACCACGTTGGAGAAAATGATAATAAGTTCAACCGCTGATGAGAAGCCACGAGCAATCATGGAGAGCAATGCGCAGCAGGCGACGAAGGTAAGCACCTGCAGAAAGTAGTTGAGCAGATGGCCATGAATTCCTACCAAAAAGCAAAGTCGATGACTTCTGATCATCAACCACCCCACAGGGTTACGCTCTCCTTCTATCTCTATCATCTTCTGATATGATCTTGCACACAGTGTGTGGGCCCATGATAGATCAATGCCCCAAATTACAAGAATAAAAGCAGCAGAGGAAGCAAACTTTGTTGGTCAACATTTAGGGTACAGCACAACCTTGGCAACGTAACAGCACCCCAATCTCGCTACTCAATACTACAATATCCAAAACCAACTACACTCCACCATCTCAAAATTCAGACCTCAGTCCAATTTTCAAGGAGGCCAAAGGCAGTATCAGCAACCGCTTATGGACATGAGCTCTTCAAGCTGACGACTCAACAACCTTCAAATCGACTCTGGAATGTCCCAAATGCCAGGAGATGTTTAAAGCAATGATGAGTAAGACCCGAGACACGCAAGATGAAGTCACAGCCCTTCGTAAAGACCAAAAAGCCTTGCAATCCCAATCCAACAACTTTCATCCAACAAAGACCATCGGCATCACAAAACCAATCCAAATCCACGAGAGTATGCAACGCAATTCAGGTAGTGGACGAGCCCATTCCACTAGCTCAAAGGGAGACAAACCAGAGAGTGAAATGGTCCATGAAGTGGAGCAGCGGGCTGAAGAAGAATACCTCGACATGAACCAACTGAAGCTCTATGCCAAATTAGTTGAGATAAATGAAATGATGGAAGGTCCCATAAACCTTGCATCGTAGCAAGCACCGAAGAGCGAAAATGGTTCATATAGTGGACGACTTACTGAGGTTGAGTACTCTCTATCACCACCCCCGTTGATGAACCTGAGCAAAACAACATCAAACCTTCTGTTGAGCTTGAAGACAAGCCATCAGAGGACAGCTTCTACCTCAACTTCATGGAGTCTCCCCCTCTGAAGTCAACTACCGTTATTTCCCTCCTTCTCTGTGCTATACCCAGAAAATGAGGATAGTTACATCCTCAAAAATGAAGAGGAGGAAATGCTCGCTCCCGCCAGGACATCCAAACAAAAAAACGCTACAATCAACTTCGAGAGCCACCTCCCTCTGAAGTTGAATTCAACCAGGGCTCTTCCTATGAGCCTCTCCAAGAAGATGAGGATAAATACATCCTCAAATTTGAGGGGAGGAGCCATCCAACTTTGATCTTCATCCGGAGGATCACGGCCTTCCCCTCTGTGCACCAAAGAAGTAGGGTGGAAACTCAAAGTCAGCTCGCTAAGTGAGAAGGCCACCTTCCATTGACCCAGGATCAGAATTTGGAAGATATGATCCCCCGAAGTTCTCCCTGCACCGTTCAACGCAGTTAAGGATGTATTCATCCTTAAATTTGAAGAGGCGTCTCCACAAACTAGATGATCCTCCCAAGGGTCATCCATTGAAAATCTGGGCCCTTCTCCAAAGAAAAAATTGCCCGCCCAATCCACCATTGACGCCCACTTCCACCTTCATTTTCGATCCAGGGGAGAGTATTTATCCTCGACTCTGAGCAAGGACCACCACTACCACCTGCCTCCATACGGCTAAACACAAAGGAGAATGTTTACATTCTTCAGTTTGGGAAGAAATACAACCATCACCCAGTTTTCAGTTCAAGATTTCTTGCGCCAAAACCTCCTTCAAACCAGGTTTTGTGGGTTTGTATTTTCCTAATTTAATTGCTGGCTAGTATACTTTGTTTTGATCAAGGTGGTCGATCCTACTTTGTTGGCCATTTCATATTCCAATTCACACCGTTGTCCACTTTCATTTTTGATCGGGATAATGAAGAAACATGCGTCTAGCTAGAGACGTTAAACAGGGCGCTTGGTGGAGGCAACCAACATCTACACTTTGCCTTTCCTTTATTTTTGTTTTCTCTTTGTACATATTTCCCTTTTATGTTATAATAAATGCGGATTTTACTTGAGTTCTTTTGGCTGTGTAGAATATCTTTACAGGTACATTTCATGTAATTCTACAGCTGCACTCGAAGTGTGGGGAACTCCTATAACACAAGCAACAACAATCTCAGGGGAGTACTAGTTTCTTTAATTATGCTTTTATTTGCTAATTCGTGTTGTGGAAACTCCTGTGCTCAATGTTTATTTGTGACCTTTTGTGTTTCTTTATTTTCCTACTTACCGAAAAAGGTCTTCTAAAACCTTCCTTGGTTTCTGGTGAACAATGAGGACATTGTTCAATTTAAGGTGGGGGAGTGCCCTTTCGGCACGACATTTGTGCTTAAAATGTTTGATCTCTCTGCTTATCTTGCGTTTGTCCAAAAATTAAAATTATGGACCTGCTAATGTAGGTTGTTCTCTTTAAGAACAAAAACTGTTATGAATTGTGGGATAAATGGTACAAAAATTGTGATCTGCTTTGAGGAGCATGTTTTTGCAAGCTTGTGGACCAATGATCTACAATGGTTGGATTTTTATTTCTCAGGGGTTCTTTCGTTCCTCTCTCTTAGGGATTTAAGGGGTGCTTCTCTGTCTAAAAAAAATAATAAACAAGGGACTTGCGAGACGCCATTGGTAACCAACAAAAGAGAGTTGAGTGTTCTTGAATACAAAGGCTGTGCATCCTAAGTATTTATTTCCTCTCGTAGGCAAAAGTGAAACAAATGCATAAATCTATTTTTCCTTTTGTTTTATCCTCACATGCCCATTCTGAGAGAAGTTGGTC